>VXBA01003872.1:386704-471484 GCA_013399895.1 Serilophus lunatus
TGCCCGAGCGGCGGCAGGTCCGGCCCGGCCCGGCGGCCTCGGCCCCTCCGGGCGCCTGAGGCTGGTTTGGGCTTCGAGGCTTTGCCCGCCCCGTCAGCCCGGGGCTGTGTCAGGGAATGGGCGCTGAGCCGCCCGCCCAGCCGCCTCACAGCCGCGTCTGCTCAATGAGAGCCCCGTACGGCCATCGGACACCTCACCCCAAAATACCCGATGTAATCACTAACCCGATTTCCATGTTGGCAGGACTAGAATGTAATTTTAAATTACCCGAGTCTTTATAAACAGAGTGGAGATGGGTTTTGGAGGTACCGTGGTCCCTTCCTGCAGCCTAATAATCTCGTCATACCGATCCCTGAGCAGCTTCTGCCCGCCCTGGAGCTGGGGTGGAAGCCGGGTCGGGGCGGAAGGGTCACAGCCCCGCAGAGCTCCTCTGCTGCGTCTCTGTGCAGACCCTGGCAATCCTCGAAGCTCCTCCCGACTGGAGGCTGGCTGGGGGCACCTTCTGGAGTGACAGTCGTCTGGAAAACCATCATTCAGGGATAAATGGCACAGGAGCCTTGTCACAGAATCATGATGCCGTTTCTCCTCAGAGCTGCAGTAGGACCCACCGGAGTCCATATGCTGGATTTTGTTACCTAATTATGCTAGAGTGGGGCATTAAAAAGCAAAGGGTTGGAGGAAAGCAGCCTATGAAAGGGCAGTCGTGTTGACTACTCAGGCAGATGCGAAGAGAGAGACGAAAGGCTACTAGAGGTTACTGTGTAAGCAGATGTTTCCCGTATTATCTGTACAGCTGAACCATTGATTTGCTGCTGCTGTTGCTTTTCTTCCCTAAATTAGTGTTCCTTTCCTCCTGTTAAAATTGCTTTTGTTTCAAACACAGGTTCATCGTTCACAAAGGGGAAAGTATAGTTTCTCAAGGGACACTAAAGAACACACTTGTTTTTCCCAGTGTCAGAATTTGGATGTCAGGCTGAAAACAACTGTTACATTTTTGAGGCCAGTCTAACACTGCTGTTGCATGGGTTATCCTTGTCATTCAGCCAGGGTCATCCTTCCAGAGGATTGATTTCTAAAGGCCTGATAGGCTGTAGAAAAATTGCCAATATCAAAGGACATCCATGTGCTGTGCTAGAAGCCATATGCTGTGGTTGTCTGTGCAACAGTTCACTGCCCCTTTATAGCCCTTTGGGCTTAAGAAACCTGTTGTCATGGGCTTCCTCTCTCAACTGTCCTGAGCTTTCTGCCAAAGTTCTCTTTGTTCTTGACTCTAGACCACTATGGCTTCTTGCCCGTCTAGCAAACTTTCTTAAACAGCGCTCTATTTTCAGGCAGTTTTTTCTGCCTTGCATCCACACTTTCTCTTTACTATTCGTTAAGGGTGAGAAGTCCAGTTCTGTGAAGTTCCAAATGCGTGTATTACTAGTTAGAATTGTCCTTTATTCATAGTGAATGTAACCAGATCTTACAGGCCTTAGATAATCAACAACCTGTAGTCCTAGAATTAATGTATTATTTATTATTTGTTAGAACAAGTCTCCAAATAGATTCCTGTCAATTGCAATCTTCTTTTGTGGACAGAAAAAAAAATCAATCTCTAACACTTGTATTGTTTTACTGGCTGGAGCATGAGATCCTCCAAACTTAAGTCCCCTATAAATGCAATTTTTATTCTGTAGCGCAGACAGATACTTTAGGAGTAATTCATCCTACTTTCTGGTTTCATTCAGTGTTTTGTAGGAGACATCATCTCTTCATTCCTCCTCACTCCTCCAACATCCTTTCTGGAGTTTATCATTTGCATGTATTCACACTCCTCCAGCTATTGTTCATTGTAAGGAGGTAGTGCAGGGTGTCATGCCTCCCCCTCAGTCCTTCCTACAAGATCTACACCCTAGTTTTGAAGATTTCACTCACATGAATAACCCTGTTAATGCTCTGCAATGACAGTTACATCAGACCTCCTCTCATTGAGAATTTCCAAGTCCTTTACCACAAAAACTACGCAATCAGTAGTAGCACAAGAACTACCCAACATGAACTACTCACTTGCTTTGCTTCTCAGTCAGCTCCAGCACAGTTCAATACAAACCTGACTTCCAAAGGCTGAAACTGCATTTTGCTTCCTGGTTGCAAAGTTCTCAGTTCCTTTCACACCCTCCTGTAACTCTCTTGATTAGAGCATCCTTTTCTTCTCTTTTGGCATGTTTTCATATCCGGGGGGAGGAAAGTAGCAATGCAGCCCTGAGGCACGATGGCTGCCATGGGAGAGCAGCTCTGCAGCTGGCAGAGAGGAGTTGCCACTTTAAAGTTCTGGGAGGTTACCCGACAGCAAAGCCAGGGAATACTTTGTTGGTGCAGGGCAAAACTTAGTGCTGTGCTTTCTGGCTGAAGCTTAGTGTTGGGCATGACACATTTGGCTATGCTGGGCTACTCCTCTGAGAATAAAACTGTGAGAGTGCTGTTTGGTTACCTGCATCCTCAAGAGAGGCTCCAGTTGTCAGACTTTTTCTTTCATTAGGCAGTGAATGGGAAGAAAGCAAATGTCTCAGTTGGCTGCAGCAGCTTGTCCATCATGTCCAGGACTCCAAGTCCTCTCTGCTGCTCTGGGCTGTCAGCAGCTACCTCTGAGCCCCCTAACACCAGCTCTCTGCTCTACTTCTAATCTGTAGTTTCTGCTCAGGAGCCTATGGGGGAAATAATGCTATCCCTAATACAGGGCTAAGCAGCTTCTTGCAACATGATGAAAAATTATCAATTTCCAAAAATACGCTCAACTATAAACCCTTTGGTGTTAGAAGTGTCCCCTGAGAAACTGTGGAAAGTATGTAAAGCCTTACATGCTGCTTAAGCAAGTGATGGAGGAGCTTGCAGGGAGCCTCAAGGCAGCTGTGTAGAGAGGGACTGGGGACTAATCATGAGAAGGGAAAGGCGGTAGGACAGACCTGTACAGAAGACCATGGAATTCAGTTGACCGACCCACTTTAAACCAAATGGAAACAATGAAGACTCACATCCTTCCACTTCTGCTGCTCTCTGCACAAAAGAAAGTAGAAAGGCTGCCCCTTCAACATTGAACCTATGTTGTTTAAATGTTGCAGTTCGTGAATCCCAGAGGATTTGTGACGTGTGTCTGTGATTTAGACTGAGCAGCACAAGCAGAGAAAGAATAAAGATATGTGGCAGGTAAGAACTTGGTGGCTCTACACACGCCTTCTGTGCTGCTGGGGTAAACAAGGTCTATATGACTTCCTAGGAATCTGAGTCCTTGTGAGATCATCATAAAATGGTGTTTTGGAGGTCTCTGGGTAGGCTATTGTGCCATCAGAAAAGCAATCCAAAGTAATACCCATGTCTGTTTTCTTGGCCATCTATGTATTGGCTTTTGGTAGCTGGTAGTATACAGGTAAGATGTGATCAAGACACAGCTAGTGCCTGAGAGACATTAATTCTGTTTGAGCTGCAGTGGTGTCAGCACAGACCCTTGGATTGAATTCAACACTTTAGATCCTAGCTATGGTCTACTATATTCACAGAAATTTCTTTGAACTACTCAGTGGTATTTTAAAATCTAGTTTAAGGATTTATTTTAGATTCATATTGAAAAAAATTCAGCATTCAGGAAAAAGAAATTCACAATTCATTCATTTCTCCCATCCTGGCTGTAAGTCAGCTCTTCAGCAGTGGGGTTTTCAGAGCCTTATTATGTTTCCCCCACTTCTTCTCTGTGGTCAGTCGATTGAAGCAGCTTCACATTTACATTTTTCACTTCTTTAAACAAAGACCCATTTGCCTTTAATTAGCTTCACAGAATGCCTGGAGTCTTCTGTAACAAGCAATGGTAACCCATTTAGTATTTAGAAACCCCTCAGAAATCTCCAAGAAAAATGAGCAAAGAGGTCAATTTGTATAATCCAGACTGTGGGTTAAAGGGCATGATGGGTGAATGGACAAAAGTTGATGATGTGGTAAATTCTCCAGCCCACCATCAAATTGTTTTGTCTCCTATGATGATTTTAGTGGGTTGGGTGACAAGAAGCTAGTTATTACGAAAAGAAGATATCTTCATTAGGTGCATGTGTCAATACTTCCTGAAGACTTCCCAGTGAAACAAATTAGGGCCCTAACCTTCTCTGCAGGCAGTTTTGTTTATTTAGATGCTGTTTTCTATGGTCTCTGATTTGGAATATCTGAGAAGACAGCAGTTATTGTCTTCTAAGATTTCTGAATGGGTGAAAGTATGGCTTTGTATCAATAGAGACTGAGAAGCGGGACTTGGGCTCCACTGCTTCCTGATGTCAGTGAAGCATAAAAGTCAAACAGGGAATCAGCATTCCACTGATTTTTACAGCTGACAACACTCTGGATCTGTTGACCTGAGTGACTTTGTTGCTGGCCACCTTTTCTGGGCATCATGTAATGGCAATTACTAAGACACTTCAGAGGACATGTTAATTAGCACCTAAAAAATAAGGCTTCTGTTTTGGATGCTGAAATCTGCCCCACATCCTCATAAGATGCAGCAGCTCTCAGGATGGTCTACATATGCACTTGGATTTCAGACCACTTTCAGAAGTTGGCTGTTAACAGGCTATTCTCAGATTTAAGGCTGGAGCTGTTTGTTACTGCCCTGCTGCTGGACTAAGTCTTTAAAAAATGAATGTACAACAAAACACACACATATTCTTGAATATATGCAAAATAAACACAGAAAATATCTGACATTTTCACAGTAACACGATGTATGTGAATACCACTCCACAGTAAGATGACTGTTGCTGGTTAAAACATGCATTTTTCCCCATAATGTTGCCCTAGTGTTTGGTAATTCATTTTAAGAGAAAACTATGTCAAGTGAATTTGGATATGCTGAAAATCTGCATTTGAGCACCATTCTAAATAAAAGTCTTTCCCTTGAATATAAATGAATCTAAGTTATATCCATAACATGTTGAACCATTATGCCAGTGAATGAAAAGTTCCTCCTACTGCTGTCAATTTATGCTTCAGATTTTGCCACAGGAGTGGAATCATACTGCAAAAGTTTCCAAAGCAGGAATACTCATACAGAGTATGCTGTATGTTAGCCTAGTTTAAAATGTATTTTACTTATTATTGTGCTGATAAAAATGCACCTTGCTGTAAATACTTCTGCAGTGATGCAGAATTTCTGTTAACTGCCTTATTATCAGTCATACAATATTCAAAAGAGAGACAATTTCTGATTTTTCCCATCCAACCCAATAATCCTGTCAGACTTACCAGTAAATATTTTGAACATAGCTTTAAGAAAGTACCTGTGACACCTGCAGTGTGTTCTTACATATAAGGAGCAATAACATTGTCACTAGAAGCGACTTATTAATAGTGCTTCATGTAATGCAGAGTTATACTTATTACAAATTTGTGATACTGTCTTATCCATTAGTCTAAAACTAAAAGCAGGAAAGCTATTTAAAATCTATCTCTAACTGAAATCTTCGGTATCCTTAATTATTAAATGCAGTTTTCTGAATAACAATGCTAAATTCAAGTTTGTTTTATAGCCTCTGGGGCTGTTCTGTCAGAAGTTCAGCCCTGGTAAATCAGCTTAGCCTACTTCTGGGTCCCAGGGATGAAGAAAATATAGTCTGCCAGCACAAGACCAGATATACTATCTTGCCCTGCAACCTCAGCTGTGCTATACAGCTTAAGAAACTGGGATTAGGACTTTGTGAGTGTTAGGAGACTTGGGGAAATGGCAACTTTCTAAATGTTTATTGATTAGTTCACTTTAACCTTCCTTTCTGCAGATTCTGTTTAAATTCCTGATAAAATTCTTTTCTCCATTAAATTTGATTCTCTGCTAAGACATCATTTCTCTTCAAAGATTTATGTCCCTCATTTGACTTATTTGATGTCATTTACTTTCTTGTTCATTCACTTTATTACACACTTTTGCAGGTTTTTTCTTACTACCATTAAGTCTGCAAAGCCTAGCATTCCAAACCCATCTTCCAACACTCATTTATGAGGCAAATGAGAAATCCTGTTGTCTGGAAAGTCATTTGACCAGGACAGCCAAAGCCTTTCCAAACTTACCACTTGAACAAAGACACGATAAACTCTTCCACCAAATGGTTACCTGCACTTTGGAGGATCTGGTAGTATGGTCCAGGTTAAACATGTAACATTTATATCCATTTTTCATAATTACCATGACAGATGAGGTGCTGGGAGCCCAAGAGGATTTCTTGGGCGAAGCCAGGAGGGTGAGATGCTGAGGGCTAATGAATCCAGCAGCAGAGCTGCAACAGAGATTGCCCGTATCAGTTTTGGAGGCAGCTGCTTGTCAGCCAAAAGGTCAAAAAGTCAGTTGTCTCAGCAATGCTGACCTCAGGGTTTGACCATGATTCCACTCTTCACTCTAAGAGTCAAGAAGGACACTCTGTTTGCACCTCCCCATCATCATACTCCAGGCTGTGCCTGACCAGGAAGCTGCCCATCTCCAAATCTCTCCACTTTTCCTTTTAGGACAAAGTCAAGAAATCAAGACTACAGCCAGCCTGTCTTCCCAGAGCAGATGTGAGAAAACTCAACTCTGGTCTCACATTAAAACCCCCAGCAGTCAGTATTTTACCAAGAAGAGTCTTGTTCTCCAGTCTCAAGAGTCTTTTTACTTATCTTTATATTCATAAATCCTTTGGTATAAATCTATTTGCATGGAAACTATCTTCCATGGGCTAGGTGGCCTTTATGTGTAGTTTGGCATTACTGCCAGCAATCTGGGGAATGGGACAGAAATTAAACTCCTTTTCATAACTCCCATCAAGACATTTTAATGAAGTAGGACTTCTAAAGGACATCTATGGTCAGATGGAGCGATGTTGGTCAGAGTTTTCTGAAGAAAAAAAAGAGCATATTCATGAAGAAGAAGGTACATAACACCCAGACTGTGCACCGTCTATCACTGCTTCTATTAAACTTCCAGAAAGGAAATCAAAAATTGGCTTACTTTCATACGAAGATTACTCAGCCAGCATCATGTGTTAGTTCCTAGGACAGATCATCACAAAATAAAATTCTGATTATCAAGTATTATAAATGCCTTAAATCGGAATAAAATATCTTGAAAAATATTTGGGTTTTCCTAAACTTTAACCTAACTGAAAGGGACAGGTAGAACAAAAGCAAATTAAAGCACTGACTATTGGAGGTGGGGGGAGAAGAAAAAAAAATCCAAAACAAAACCAACCCTAAAGTACCCCAGGGTCTGATTCGTTGAAACCATATGAGTTTAATGCTAAATTATCTAGATTTAGAAAGGCAATACATATAAGATATGATCAAGAATAACAGGAAGGATATGTTTGTTTAGGATATTAATGCAAACATTTCCTGCAATTCAGCAATTTGTGAGCAACAAAATGGGTCCCATTTGCATTGAGCTTGTGACCTGCAATATAGCTATAAAGACACCTTTGAGATTTGTCTGTTCTCCTAAAGCTAATCTGCTGGCTTGGTTCCTGAAGTTTGTTGAGGAACATGATATGTATTGCATGATAAACACCACCTAGAGGTTTCCTGAGAAAGCTCTGTCTCAAAAATAAAATAGTGACATTTTAAATGCTAAGGATTATCAACAGGTGGAAAATAATAAGATACCGCTCTGTTGGGATTTCTTTAATGCCTTTAATCCGGCAATGAAAATTCAGGACAGATGTGTATGGTAGAGTAAAAAAGAAGAAGACTGATTCTTTAGCAAAGAATCTAGGTGAATCCTTTCTGCATGCCATTCTTCTTGAAGAATGTTTAACATCCAGCTACTTGATGTGCACAGAAATTCTAAGGTATCAGGGGAAAAAGCAAAAGGGTTCTTATTTCTAACCTGCTTAGAATGGAAATTACTAGAAAGGAGATCTGTGGCCTGATGGCTTAACTGAAGACTTCCAGAGAAATGAAATAGAATTAGCCATAGACCTTCCGAATATCTGGCCAAATTAACCTCCAAAGCTTTGTAAATTTCTCTATTCCTATTTAAATATGACAAGAAAAGACATTTCACACCAAATGTTCTTAACTCTGTCCAGTGTAGAGAAGCTGTCAGAGCCCTGCACTTCACTTAGTCTGAACTAAAGGACTTCAGCCTGAGTTGAGAACAAAGACCTTTGGAAACAATGAAGACAGGACCAACAGCAATCAAAAGGAGGTCCACGCCAATCGTTAACAAGATGCCGAAGATCAGCCTGCTAATCGCCGAGATAGGCCTGGATATGGCCCACCTATAATCAAAGACACACCTGCTTTTGAGAAGATGGGACCAGCTTGAATTGCCCATCAATACTGGAGATGGGCCTGGGTATCACACATTGATGAGAATCAGAAACACACCTGCATTTGGGAAGATGGCTGGGCGGAACATGGGGCGGAGACTGGGCGGGGATTGTGCGGTCTGTTTCTGGAACTCATCTGCATTTACTCCGCCTATTTCGGGAAATACAGTTTTGTATGTACTTAAGGCACTGCAATGGAGAGGGAAGTAAGCAAGTGTGGCTTGGATTTATCCCCCTTGCTTTGCAGCTGCTAATAAACCTACCTGCTTCATAACTTTCACGAGTTCTGAAGTTTGATTCCTCAAAACAAGCCTGGTCCCAGCAAAATGGTGGCAAAGCTCTCATTGAATTCTATGGAGGCAGAGTTTCAGACCAGGGGTCTCTATCATCATTTATGCACAGAATACTGCTGGTTACTTATATTTACATACATACACACATGCGCACACACACGTGCACACAGCTGCACTGACATAAAAAGCCATACTACCCATTGGAACATTACTGGCCAGAGAGAAAAATCCTTGAATTCCTAAGGAAGAAAACCTCCTGAAGTTCAGTGAAACTGAAATATTAACATCCTGAAACTATTACTTTTGATTGCATTTCAGTCAAATCTATGAGCTGCCTTTTAAAATGGGAAGTTTGAAGGGTAATGGTAGGCCTGACTAAGAATCCAGGGTAGGGCTTGTCACAGTAAGGATGGGAGTCCTTCTGCCCTGTTACAATTTTCTGCATCAATTGGTGCTCTGGCTTCAGAGATCAGCCCCATTAGCATGCATAGCACCTATACACATTTTATTTGTAGAAGAAATGGAGAAGCAGAAAATGCATAGGTTCTCTGCTTGGGGAAAGAAGAGGGTGTGCTGTTCAATGCATTCAAATTAGACTGCCTTTGTGGACAGAAGTCCTACTTGTGTGATGAAAGGCAGGGCATATATCAATGTTCCTCTTCCCTATTGCTATTCAGTCCTTTATGAAACTCAGCCTGAAAACATCTGCTGAAACTCTCTTTCTCTTACAATTTACCTGCTTTAAATAAAAGGACTTTGGATAGAGCGAAACCATTTTCTTCTTCCATTGTTAATACTGACTTTGCTTTCCAATTGCTGAAATCTGCAGCTCGCTGCTTCCCTTTCTGAACATGTAGTTCCAAGACCTCCTTTTTTAACCAAAGAAGATTCACCTGGAGACTGTCTCCTAGGAGATTTAGATGAAGATTTAAGAAGAACATCACATTTTAATCAGGATTGTGCACTTCGCATACAAATAAACTGTCACGTAACAATGAAGGTCTCCCTATTAATAAGAAAACACATTAATGTTAAAATGGAAAATACTAGCACAAGAGGCTGGCGGACATTTAGGTCTTATTGAAAATTAAAGCAGTCAAAAAGTTGACAGTTATTCCAGAATAGGAATCTGATTTAAATAGAGCTTTGATCAAATGCAATACCACTTATGTCATTACATGCAAAATAAGCCAATGGGTGGTATTTACGTTGCAAGACAATCCTGTATGCAACACTTTAGGTAAATGCAAAATAAACTAATTGAACTAATCCTAAAATTCATGGTTATTTAGTAGTTTTATTGCATTTGCTGAGTTTTACTTCATTGAATGCTGGCTAAAAATTTCTGTTAGTTAAGTACAAAGATCCTCACTGATGGAAAAAAATATTAAACCAGCATGTATTTGTGAAGATGGCTTTAAAAGACACTAGAAGTTTTATTAGAATGAGGGTAATGAAGTTGCTGTTACAGATTTTTTCACCTGATTTTTATGATATTTTCATAGCTACAGATGGATTAAAAAGGGATTTAGCTTTGAATTGCCTGTTTTCCCTCTGCAAAATTGGCTCCCGGTGCCTGCTGCAGTTTGAAACAAAACCCTTTCTGAACAGGAATTCCAAATCTTCTAAATCACATTAGGAAGGAAGAACTTGGTATCAAAAGGCCAAGCTGTCACTATTTCTTCCTGATGACTCTCATTTAACAGCCATTAAAATGCAAATAGAACTATGATTTTCAGATCACAAAATTAACATTAACAGCTGGAATGATTGATTAAAGGTCATGGCAACTGTATAACTTAATTTCTTATGTAATTGTGTTCAGGTTTCTACAGATTGTTTGGATTTGTGAATTAATTTTAGCTGTTGCTGAATACTGACAAGTGCATTTATTGGTCTCTCATTTTTGTTAATCTCTTCCTGTGTGAACGATTCCCTTCTTTCAAAGAACCAGAAGAGTACCCAGAGGGGACACTCTAGAATTACTATCTTTAGCTAACAGGTTTTGCAGCATATTAGCAGACCTCTCGGAAGTTTTATATTGACCCAGACAAGACCAAAATGACAATTCATGGTTAGCTAACAAGGTACTGCTCCAGGAGCTTTCTCATGTGAGTGTTTACAGAACAGAATAAAAATGGCACTTAAGTTCCCAAGAGACCTTGAGCTAACAGCTCAGATCCTATCTAAGCAGACTATCTGAGATCTGGCTGGGTTTATTGGATGAAATAAGCCACAGATAGGCCAACTTTCATATTACTTTTGAGTCAAAACATCGATAGGATGGAAAAGGAAAGATTTCAGGCAGCACCTGCCTGTACTGTTGCTTGTATGTGCAAAAACGAAACCCAGCTATAATTCTTATTCTACTGTGAGAGTCATTTTTCAAAGGCTCTCAGAGCAAGGTCTGCAAATACTTATCACCCACAAATGCAGACAGAATTTCAGAAGAATCCAGTACAGGAGTTTGTGCTTTTTTTAAATCTACCTGCTTATTTCAGTGCTCAGCTGAAAGAACATTTAAAACCCAGAGCCTGGGAACAGGTGCTAAGCACTTCCAAAAATGATCCAAGTGAATAGGACTTGAAGCCAGAAAGAGTCTAAGCTGGCATAACTTGTACCTGATCTCTCTCCCACATCTCAGCAAGAATATGACATCAGCTCCAACTCCTACACCTCCTCCAGTGAGACTTTTGTTCACTTTCTTTGGTTGCTCAGTCCAGAGTCTGCCTGATAAGACATGCAATTGTTGTGTCTATTGGGAACCAGAAGAAATTATTTCAGCATTTGAAAAGATCAAGGGAGCATGTCAGTCTGAAATCAGGAAGAGACAAAGGGGTACAGAGATAAAACATGACATATTTTATTTTTTACTTCCCTTGGTACTGCTGAGGACAGATCTCTTTAAGAACCATTGAGACATTCTTGACTGGCAAACTCCTTGGGCCTGGGAAACTGCAAGGCAGTGATGATGTGCCTGCTCCCTTCCTGGTGCAGAGTAGCTTCTGCTCTTTCTACTGAAGGTTTATGGAGCACAGGCAATGCAAAGAGCCCAGGTTGTGTGTGCCTGCAGGTGACTTCTGAACCTGTACTGGGCTTTTGGGTCCTACATTTTCTGTACAAATCTCCCTCTTACACCCTGTCCTTTCAGAATGAGAAAAAGCAGGTGTAGAACATATCCATCAGGGCAGGGAGTGTTATAATAGCAAAGAGCTAAGCAATCCTCTACATAGGGGAAGATACTGGATACTTTTTATTTTTGTAGGCTTCCCCACTCCTTCAAGTGTTAAGGTTTAGCTGTAAAAATTCAAGCTGCTTCAACAATGCCCAAAGGTCTAATTGTTGTTAAAATCACGAAACAGAGATCCTGAAACTACCTTGTTCAGGCAAATGAGAGCAAACAGAAATTCGAATGGTTAGTTTTCCACAGGCAGACAAAAGGACTGAAATGAAATTAGCCTTTAAAGTTTTGTCACAGAAGGCAGGATAATGAGTCCTTTTCTGTTTAAATGAACTGAGTGTTCTCTCAGCAAAAGTCTCATCTCAAAGCTACATCAGTGCTCTCGCAGTCATTATTCTCTGCTACCCACCTTCTGAGATGGCTCATACATGAGGGAGAACAGAGGATCTTGACACTTACGAGAAGAGGATTTTACCTTGTGGGTTTACAACTAGCACTTGTAAAAACCTGAACTTTTGCCCTTGAAATTCTTTGTTTGTCAGTCAAATACAGATTGCATGAGGAGCATGACAAAAGCAGTCCCACAGCCATTGTCCACATAGCATTATCCCAGTACAGAAGGACTATCTCTAGTGAGGAGAAAGTAATTATTTTCAGGCACACTAATTCTTGATTTCTATAGTAAAATTGCCAAAGGGAGGCATCAATATAGGTTATAATGGACTTGACTGTTCCCACAGCCCATCTTTTCCGTATGCTATTCAACAGCTGTTGGACGGAATCCTTCTGGGTTACATAACGTTATCATGGATAAACTTGTCTCTCTTCATGTGAAATTCAAATATATCAGTCACATTTTTGATTTCATTAATACAGAGAGAATTTAACTCTGTTAAAAAAATTAAATGTTATTGTCATACATACTTTCCATTATATAGCTGTCAGAGAATGTTAGAAATGTACCACAGTGGCTTTAGCTCACATCAGTGTAGCTTTATAAACCTATATCACATTGCCTCATTATACATATTAAAACTATATTTTTAAGTTATCTTTTTGAATTATTTTTTAAATTATCTATTATTAGTGAATAGGGAGAATTGATGTGTATAAAAATAGCTTTGAATTTTTACAGTAATGAAGTTAGTGGAGTAAAGGACATGTACTTTTGCCTGCACGAAAATATTTGGTGAAAATGCTTGTCAAAAATACTTGTTAAAAATCTGTGTATTAGCCCAAGAATATTTTGCGTGTAGCATCTAAAAACCTTTGTGAGGGCACTTAAAAACATGCCTGATAAGAGTTGGTTCAGGAACACAATAACATTTATAAAAAAGTGCCATTTCAGGATATGAAATCAGTACTGGATAACACAGAATTTTCTCTAAGTGCAGAGCAATGCTTTGCCCAAGATCAGTACAACTGTAAAATACAATTGCAAGAATCAGCCCAAATCAATTAAAATGTCCTTTTGTCTTAAAATATCTCAATAAATCATTTCTTATTTGCAAAGATGGTAAAGCTAAAATGATGCAAAAAGTCACAGTTTAGATAGATAGATAGATAGATAGATAGATAGATAGATAGATAGATAGATAGATAGATAGATAGATAGAAAGGATTAATTAGCTGTTAGTAGAGCATTCCTGTGGAGTCAGAAATACATGTGAATCAGACTCAGAAAGGAGAGTTTTTAATAGCCTAATATGAAATGAAATCACCTTTTCCTATGCATGTTGACAATACTCCTTTTTCTTCACCCACAATTTTGCTAAATTGAGCTAGTACTGAGCCCTTGGCAAAAATGTTTCCTTCATTTTGCAAGTGATAAGTAGTCATATTATTATTCATCAAGATTCCCTGAACGGTTTTATTTTTACAAGCACCTCCTTGCTTTGAAATACACTTCTCCCTTTGTTTTTCCAATATATTCAGTACCTGTGGGTTTTCTGTGTATGTGGGGGCAAGTTTTCATATGATAGACATTTGGGTGGCTTGGATGTTTTATTACTTTTCTTCACTGCTCTTACATATTTCATCTATACTCCTGCAGTATCTCTGTAATTGAATTTGTAAGTCCAAAGTTTAAGTGCACTTAGAGAACATTTTATACATATCATCATCTTGCTACTACATGCTTTCGATTAAGATAAAAAGCCCGTATTTTTGTTTTGTTGAAATTGGTTCATATTTCTGGAACTGTTCATATTTTTATTTGAGGTTCTGACACTCTTCTGAAGCACCACCTGAAGCCTCACAACCATTCCAGAAAGAAATGAAGGCTATAAAGTAGAAATCACTTGAGCAAATTTACAAAGGGAGAATCAGACTTGAGATTAGATGCGCTGGTTTCCATCCCACCCCACTGAAACCTGCAGATGATCTGTCATTGATTTCCTTTGACTTTTGACCAGGCTCTGTGTCATCTGTCCGTTCTCACTCTGATTTCATACAGTGCATTACTGTAATCTTGCTAGGGGTTATGAACCTCACTCTTGTCTAACATTGCAGTTAGTGCGTGCCTCTGTTATGAGGGTCGTCAACTACCTGGTAAAGATAAATAAATAAGTAAAAAAATATATAAATAAATAAAATGTGAACTGATCCTTGAATGGATGAAAGCAACCCTGGTTAAAATGGAGGGTACTGCAACTACATCAGGTAATGTAGCGAAGGCTGCTGAAGCTTTCACTTTGCAAGTAATTCTGTGGCTGATCTCTGAGTGACAAACTATTCTTGCAAATGGAGAAGATATATATTTTTTTTCCCCTATTATTTGACTATGGATTTCTTGAATGTATGCATTATTTCAAACATTCTATTTACTTACTCAGAAATAAATCCCTGACTATATTTTATGCTTGAGTAATCCATAGAAGGTATTCACTCTTTGAAATGTCATGTTCTAAATCTTTGGATTGAGCATATACTTTTTTGGTCATGTTTCTACACCATGACTACGTATTATAAAGTTTAGGCTAGTATTTCTATTTTAAAAGCTGACTTTTTTTAAAATGCAGTTGTTTGGCTTTTTTTTTAACTTAGGAATTTACTAGTCAGTTTATGAAAGTTTACTTAAGACATGAGCTTTCAAAAGCCATCTTGACAGAAAGTTCAGTGGCCAGAGGTTCTGGATAATTCTGAATAATTATTCTGGCTGGAAGTTTTTTAACAGAGTCTAAAGAGTTAAATAGCAAGGTTGATAATACACCCAGAAAAGTTTTAGAGATACTTATCCAACCCTCTTACTTATATAAAGTACTCAAACCACTATTAGAGATGATGGATTTCTATGCTGGCCTGAAAAGAGAGGATTTTTTTGTAGCAAATCCCTCTGCAGAAGGAATTATAAAAGTGCATCAGAAATATAACTGAATCTTTTGACATCACAGAAATGTGATCAGTGTGATTTGATTCCTGTCTTCTCTCTAAAACAAAGCGCTTGTAGAAGTTAGAGAAACGAAAAGTTTTGCGCAGCCCTATCTCAGGGAATATAAAGTGATAACTTTAAATCATTTTTTCACAGTGGCTCTTATAATTGGAAAAAGAGTGAATTTGTGTGAGAGAGAGAGACGAGACAGGGAGAAAAGAGAAATTTTGCAAACAATTTCCAAAACCCCCTGTGTTTTGTGCTTACAATGTGAATTCTTTGAAGCTTGGAGACTCTCTTAGTTGTATGCTTTCGCTATATTTTGAACATTGAAAGAATATTAAGTAATACAGTTGCATAACCAGTTATTATTAACAATAGTAACAAGCAAACCCAAATTTGATTCATACGGTTCGCCAGTCTGACACCTTTGCTGCAGTAAATATTCATGCAGTCAAGCTTCATTTCCACTGCTGTTCAAAACATTGATTTTTACCTTTGAGTTATGAGATATTCAGAAAACAAACCAAAAACCATATTTAAGTTTATTGTTATAATTATCATTGAGATAGATGGTTACCTAAGTCAGCCAACCAGAGAGTAGAAACAATGCATGCAATTTACGTAATTAACACTAGGCTGTGAAGTAGTAAATGCTTGTGATACCTCTTTGTGAGCTAGTACAATCATGAAAACATATTTAGGAAGAAATTCTTAACCATTAAAAACTTATGAAGAGTAGACCCCACTTAACTTCCTTTTGTTCACTGGTCTCTCTCTAGATTAACACAATTTCTGGTAGAGCTAGCCATGAAGTAGTCAATCACCCTTCTAATTTGCTTCAAATTTTTAGAACAACAGGGTTTCTCAGTGTTGTTTAATAAAGATTGAGCTCCCAAAAGACTCTGTGTCTCAACCTTGCAATTGGCAGGGACTAGGAGCCACTAAAGCTGTTTGGAAAGGCAGCTGCCAGCATCACATAACCTGCCATGACCAGCTGATCCCATTATGCAAACAAGAGCATCCCCTGGCAAAGCCATCCAACGATCTCCAGGGTGTATGGCTGCATTTCAGATAGTAGCTTTGAATGAAAACAAAGAGTTGCTGAAAGGATAAGGTGTAGAAGTACTTTTCACCTATCCTCTCTCCAGTGTTGGTGAGAGAATATCAATGCAACCCTTTCCTGGAAAAGGGAGCTATTAATTACAGGCATGAAAGGATTGTCCTGCAAAGCCAGCATGGACCACATGCTGACCTGAGGAGAGAATTGTCTTTGGAGAGCCTTAGTTGTGACTATAGTCAGAGTGATCCGTTGATTTTCTCATGAGAAATACCTAAAACTCACTTCTGTCTCCTATGAGGCTTTTACAGAACTGCTAACTAGAAGCGCAAATGTGTGATGATCAACCTTCCTACACCCACTAAACTCCAGACAAGCTGGAGGCAACATTTTAGTAGGGAAATAAGACACCCACCGATCCCCCTTCTCTGATTCCAGCAAACAAATTAAGCAAATGCAAAAAGTAATTGTGGCAATAAAAAATGTAGTTTGGATGGAAAATTCAGAATCATAGGAAATGGAAAAGAAAGATGTACGCAAGGTCTGGGCTCACTGAAAAAGACTGACTTTTTCCTCCATAGAATAATCTCATTTTTTAAATTATATTTTTTAATTACATTCCTCTCACAATCCTGAAACTCCAGAAGCACGATTATCAGAGCTGCCCTAGAGAGTTATCCAGTGTCTTCAACAGACTTCTTCACAAATCTATCACGAGCGTAATTTTGTACAAAAAGTTTGAACTGCTACCAAGAGTTGAGATGCAAATTCCTTACACAGAGTAGGACTTACCAGTAGAAGCTTTTGCCTTTTATTGCTTTGCTTCCAACCATTCCTCAGACAGACTAATGTTAGCAGTAGAGAAGAAAATTCATTCTAACGTTTCAATGTTATCAACATGCATTTTTACCTCTCACTGTTGGATCAGTGAAGGTGTTCTGTTTGTTTATGCAGCATAACAGGCACAGAAAAGAAAAATGTAATCAAAAGATCAAGATTCCTGCTGATGAAGCTTTCAGGAACCACCAGAGCACTATCCTCTGGCTCCTCCAGGGCATTAATTCAAATTATGTTTTACCTTAAACATCCAAAACTGGGCTACGATTCTCTACACTAGGTATGTCTAACACTCGGTTCTCCAAAGAGTGTATCCTCTTTTGTTTGAGGAAAAGAAATACTGACTACTCTATTATGAAAATAACTAGGCATGTTATAGCAAACAAATTTCTTGGACGTGATATAGTAATTTACCTTTCTTTTATACGAGAACCAGTTCTTCAAATCCAAAATAAGGCCTTCCTAAATATATGAATGTTTTTTGCTTATTCTTTCTTCTCTTATTCATAAGCCATAATGTAACGGATACTGTTTTCTGTATCTCCAGACTGAAAGATGTTTTTCATTTTCACCATTTTTTAGATTCCAAAAATGCTGAAGCTTGTGATCTTAAACATCCTACTTACTTTCAAAGTTGCTTAGGCTGCAGAATCAATCTCTGCAATGGTTACCTTCTTCAAGTGTTTCCCATATATCACTAAACAGATGTATAGTCTTCTCTTTATTCTCTCGTGTCTGGAATTAAGGTGATAAATAGGCCTCCTTTATATATTTACATCTTAAGTTTTTTTCAAGAAGTTGTAAAACAATGCTAAAAATCAGTACAATTCCACTAGGTATTTACAAGAAGTCATTCATTGGATTAAAATGCAGGAATGGTTTTAAAAAGGATGAACTGCTAAGTGGAATCACAGCTTGACATTGATATACCATAGCAAAATACATCCAGAAATTTTGCCTGCTCTGAAAACTGGATGTGAATCCAAAATCGCAGTTATAGGAAGGAGAGCAGGCGTGAGAGGGAACACAACCATTTAGTGTTTGAGTCTCTGAAACTTTAGAAAGAAACTGCTTCCATCTTTGCTTTATAAAGCTGACAGAAACACTCTGCCAAAAAAAAAAAAAAANACATGTTTCTGTAGGCACATTTTGCAAGATTGGGTGTAAACCAAAATAATGGAAGTAGGAAATGGCAAAATAAATCAGAGTTTAATGGAGACTGTTGCAAGGATGTGAAAAGAAATGGATGAAAACATTTTACTAGGAAATGAAGGTGCATAAAATAGTTTTTGAAGGCCTTCCTTTTCTAGTAAAACAGACAGTTGCTGCTGACAAAATGACAAAATCCAAAAATATTCCCTTTCACTCTTCAATACATTTGGTCTTTAGCTTAAAAGACCCAAAAAATCATCACCATTTTACAAGCTTTCTAAGAAATTCTTTTCTATTTTCTTTCTCATGGGGAAAAACAAACGTCTACCAAGACATGAAACAGTTTATATTTTCCATATTTAATTTGCAGTGCAACTAAGAAAAACAACCCGGCTTCTTTGTGAACACTTCCGATCTTCTGGCTCTCTCTATCTCCCAAACTTGTTGCAGAAGGACTGGTCTCATGGAATTTCCCGGGAAACTTGCCTCTGACCTTGCTGATCACAAGGTTTCATATTCCACGTCTTTTGCTCCTCTATTCACAAGGACTTTTGTCCTCACTATCTGCTTGTGAGGTGCTTTTATTCCTCTCACAACTGTCACAAGGCAAGAAGGGACATAAATTTGAAATGTCCTCATTGCCCGCAGCCTCTCTTTGTGGTCAGAGCGAAGAAAAGCTGCAGTAACACTTGTCTGCCTGCATCCGTTTGACACTGACTGGTGGATGAGACAAAGTGCCTTGTGGTGGATGGTGTTGCACATGGGATGAAGGTGTGAGGCCAGTGGACAATGGCCAGGAGCCACTACTGCCCAACTTTGAAAGGACCATAGGTCTGGCATCCTGCTGACACCTTCCAGCCCTTGCTCAGCCTCAAAGCCAGGAGGCTGGGCTCGCATTCACTACTGACCCTTCCTTTCATGTATGTCTTCCATTAGAAGATCTTTGCCGAACATAGTGTCAACATCCCTGAGTCCCTCTGAGGTGTCAGTTTGAGGAGAGAAGCACCATTTCCCTAAAGCACCCTGGAGGGGAAACACTAGTCCTGCATTAAAGGGTGTAACTTGTATTCTAACCACATTCATTTAGCAAGCAGCTGATGAAGCAAAGGAAGATATTTATGTAAAAGTTCAATCATTTCCTGATTGTCACATTTCGTGAACCTTCCCTCAAAGCCTGAGGCATGGAGTTGCCGTCAGTTCCTGGAATAGCTGAATCTCCATCCTGGCAGTCCTTCTGTCCACTCAGCTCCTACAAGCACACATCACTAACAGTATCTTGGATCTTATGTGTCCTCCCGTGCAGCCTGGTTCTTGTTTTGCCTTTTCCCATTGCTTAATGAGGGTTTGGATTTGACAAATATTGTTCCTAAACAGATATCAGTACACACACAAATCTGATGTGGAGAAAGTATCAGGATATTGTCATATTCAAAACAAAATACATAAAATCTCTCAAATCACTTTGGTGTCATTAATATTACCAAAAAATGTCAATAGGATAAATTTTTTATGTGATGATTTCACCAGATTTTCAGGTCACTCTATCTCCCTCATATCAAGTTGAATTCTTAGCACAGTAAAAGTTACCACACTGAAAAATTCTTATCTCATTTTACATGCTGTTTCACATTGTCTCTGGACCACTCCTGTGTTTGGTGATGAGGTACTACAAAGGGTTTCCCTCTAAAAAGATCTGCTTACTGCCTCTTAGACTATTTATACTGGGACATTAATATCTCAATGCCATTTTAATTTTTGTAATTACTCAGGAAATACAGTGCTCATATAAGAAGCTTCTCATAAGGTTTAAATGCCTCCCTCCTTTCTGTCCTAAAGTCATCCCTAAGTTTTATTTGTGGAAGTACTTTCTTCAGTGTTTACTGCATTTCCTTAATTTCATTTTCTTGCTGACAGCTGACTGTGTGTTTCTGTGAGGAGGCCTATGGCTTTAACTCACTCATTTCAATAAAATCATTAACTTAAAAAAGTCAGGCCCTTGGTGTTTTGGTCAGGTTATGCAAGCAGTTGTTGAGTGCTGTTGGGATTTATCCTTTCTGTATGACCAACCTACTGCATCAGCCAAGAACCTGAGCTCCTATGCCATCAACAGATGCTTGTTAAAAAACAAATCTCCTTTATGACATACCATGTAAAACATATTTTGGTAAAGTGTTCAGGGTTCTAACAATCTGCTTTAATTGAATGAACACATAATTATTTCAAAAATATTTCCTTTTAAAATAATTGACTTAAATATATCCAAACTGATGAGAGTCCTGTCAAAACAAATATTCACACCCAGATTACTAACACCTGAAGCAATAGTTCCTTAGAGAAATGGTGACCTTATTAATGAATTTCAGTGATGCAAATGGTATCACTATGCAACTGCTAGGAATAGGTTACATCATTTTCTTACAAGAGTCTAGACAATGTAAGTCTAATTTATTTTCTGCCTTACTGCCCAGCCATATCTGAGTTTTGTGTTATAAAAGTTTAAGTACTTTTTGTCATGTCATTGTTTATGATCAAAAAATGTGGAAGCTCCAAGTTTGAAATGGTTTGATCAAGTACAGATTCACCTTCTGAATTTAGCTGTACACAGCAGCAAAGGAAGTGTTGTACTTCCCAGACAGAAGCTTGTATACAGTGTGAGAGTGCCTGTCAGTATCAGAGAAGTAAAGAGCACTTTAGTTCTCTAAAAGAGACGTTACAGTGTTGGGTAAGACATTGTGAGACTAAGCTGAGGATGCTTGAAAGTGGAGATGATCTTAAGGTGTAGTTCTAAACTTGGCTGTCTTCCACAGAAATACCAGGCTTTCAGTCCTCTTCTCTGTGTACCTTTTTATCTATTACAAAAAAAAAACCTGCTAGAAGCATTCTCTGATCTGTAGAAGTAAAGCAGAGGTTTCAAAGGTTGTGCCAATATAGGAATGAGATTAGATTTTTCCCATATAGAACAGAGCTATTCTGAATTCTCTGAGGGCAGCTATGAAAAGCTTGTTGCTCAAAACCAGTGGCAGAGTAGAAAGTGTATCCATTCCTGGATGATTGCAGAATCAAGAAATATCTCAAGAGACAATCCTCTTCCTAGTGAGCCAGTTTCCTCAGACCCAGTAAACACCATACTAAATTGACCCAGACAGGAAGGGACATACTGTAAACATTCCTACAATTACCACTGAAACAAGAAACAAAGATTTTTGGATAATTTCTTTTGCATAGTGATTTTGTTTGCTGGCCTGGCATATAGCATACCTGTCAGGTATGTGCTGGTAAGCAATAGATAACAATAGCGGATGTATGAAACATAACGAGTGAAGCAAAGTAAATAACACCAGTGGTGATTTTTAGTGTTTTGCTTTTTCACAATAAATTCTTCTAATGATCAAGATTCTTTGACTTTCTTATATCATATTGTCTTAAAATATTACTTTTCTTCTTAAGAGTAGGGGGAAAAAAGTGGGTGGGTACGATGCCTTATTTCTCTAAGCATTCAGCATTTTCTTTTTAAGCCACGTTGGTCAGCTGTAATTTGCCAGCCAAGTCACCTGACTTGTGCTGTTCTTGTTTCCTAGCTGAATCCAGGTGTGAGTGCTCCCAGCACGAATACTGACAGATGAGTGTAAAAAATTGCTTCCTGGAAACACCTGCACCCGTCACTGTGTTATTTGTCACTAGATTTTAATTTTCTGTGTTCAGAAATGTTAGATGAATTTCCACTGCAGGCGAATATAAAGAAAAAAGGGTGAATTCAGCTGGAGGAACTTCACTTTCCACTTTATCCAGTGAGCCTTCCAGACTCAGCTTGTGATGTCCTAGGGACCTTGAATTTCATAGGAAGTTTCACAGAAGAGGCACTGCAAAGTGTGGGGGAAAAAAGTTAAAGCAATTTAACACCAGAGTGTCTACAGACCTGAACCAAACCGACGTCCTGCTTAACTTCTCTGAAATGTGAACAAAACATTCTTTGCTATTCATTGTGGCCCCAATATGTGAAAGAGGAATGGTCATTACTGCGAATTTCAGAGGTGAGGCCAAGATTGAGTTTATAATGAAAAACAAGTTTCAACCTTAGCTATGCAGAGCCAGTAGCCCCTCCATAATACAACTGTCAGTTCAATTTCTGTCAGCGATATAAACATGGAATTGAAAGAAGTGTTAGACTAGGATTTGGATGAAAGTTTTAATCAGATGAGCACCTGCACTCCAAGTCTTATTAAACCTTTGAGACTGAAATTGTGTGTGAAACATTGCCATCCAGTGGCTGTTTGTACCACTTCCAACATGCCACAAAAACATTTGTGGAAGAGAAAAATGTTGCAGATTATGTCATTCCCCTTCTCCTTTACAAAACTACAGTGGTCTCTGCATTAGCACCAGAATTCTAGACAGAAAGTTCGAATAGTGATGGTCTGAAGTTCTTTCAAATTTACTTTTTAAGTAAATATTTTTTTTCTTATTGACATTTATGTCTCAGAAAAAAATTTCATTATTGCATCTACAGTGCATTCCTCAAAAGAGGGGTTTGCACCTGAGGGGTGAAAGCCCAAGAGTGAAATGACTAGTCAAATACATGCACCCAGATCCTGAAATCACAATAAAACATCATTTTTCTACCTGAATGTCATTGTTTACTCCCCTTTATGCTGTCCTGAATTTTCCTCCTTCCTGAAAGATCCACTACTGATTTTTTCCTCTTATAGCAGTTTGAAAGCTCCAAGTGCTGCCCCTGGGAGCTAACTTCTGCTTTACCAAAGGACAGCTAGAACATGGGCAGATAATAACTTTCCTTCTGACACCTTGTCACCGACACTCAGCACTGCTCTAGAGGGAACATATTTGGTCTTTGTCTCTGCTAAGTCCTCTGTCCCTCTGTGGAATTCCCTACCTTGGAATTTTCAGATGGACAGAGAGAGGCAGAACTGCAGAAATTCAACCAAGGACTTAATTTGTGTGGAGAACACTGATAGTTCACTGATAGCATCCACAGCAGTAGTCACATTTTTACAATGGGAGTTCTAACCCAAAGGAAACGAGATTGAGAATAGCTGTATTAGTTACTGCTGTGACCCAGTTTGTTTGAGTCATGGCCCACATTGGGTGGAAATTAAGAAGCTCTGCTCCTATTCCACATCTATAAACCACCTGGTTCTACTTTCTTCTTAATACCACATTCTTCTGACCTTTGCTGAGTTATGTAGATCTATTTTCTCATCCTGTGCCTGTTGCTAGGTCTGAAATCTCATGACAACAGGGTCCTGATCCCCATTAAGGAAAACTGACACCCACAAATACAACCATCATCTCACCAAGCTGAAAATCTGTCCTTGTAGCATAAAATTAGAGCTTGTGCCTCAGCTCTATAAAGTTGCAGCATTCAGACAGAATGCTACAAAAGGACACAAGACCTTTGAGGATAAATATTTGCTCTGTCTGTGGAACCAGGCTGGTCTATGTATGGTAGCTAAGTTAAAGGTCCTACTTATTACTAAATATAAGAGGGTTGCTACAAAACTGTAATATATTTTGTTAAAAATAAAAGTGACTATAAGATTGTAATGCTCAGGCAAGTAAATCAGAGACATTAGAAGCTTTGAAATAGGCCTGCACTCCCAAACTTGTTTCAAGTTTTTCCTTTTGGAAATCTGGCCTGGGCCAGCCAAACTCAGGAGCAATCCAATAATGCTATTAAATGCTATCTTAATGGAATAAATCAAAAGGACACTATATAAGGTGTAGCTCTGGGACTGATTCATGAAGCATTACCCTGTCTTATAAATATGCCTTATAGATTATTCACCTGTCATCTAAAGGGTCAAATTCACCAAGCCGTAACCTATCCCCTCCCGTAAAGAAGAGGGATCCATGGTTCTTGCTGTAAATCTGCAGAACATCAGAGGATTATACTATTTAAACAAAACATCAGAGCCTTTCAGGCTCTCTGCTTTCTTTGCTCTGCTAATTAACTTATGTGTAACTCGTTGTATTACCTAGCAGCAACAGGGAGCTGGCACACTAATCCATCTGCAAGGTGATCCCTGTTGTGTGCTATGCAGATTGGGATATTGATATGCTGTTGTGAACTGCAAGATGTATCTGTTTCTGTCCCTTGTCTGTCATTTGTAGATACAAAGGGAGGAATGGCTGACTGTCTAACAAGAGAGCTTGATCCCACTGTATTTCTAGGCTAATGTAGGGAAGAATAAGACTGGGATAACCATTCTCACTTAGACATTATGGTGATTGGCTTCGTTATTGTGCCCATGATTGATCTGTGCTTTGAGAGTCTTAGTCAAACCAAAGCTCTTAATAGATACAGCTTTTGTGATTGTTAATTTTGAGGCAGGATTCAGTGCTTTTTAGCTCCTGGGCTTAGCATTGCTCTCTCTGCATTTGACTTTATATAATCAAAGTCCCTTTGGGAGCTGTGACTTACTGCAGTCAGACTCGCTGCAGTTATGGAGGCCCACAGAAAAGATCAACACTTTTTCTTAAGTCCTCTGGACTTACTGTAAAGGCATCAGAAATGATGATCACTATAAATATTTTTCAGCAGGATTTACTCCGTGTAAAAAAAAAAAAAAAAAAGACAGGTGTTAAAGTTATTAGAAGTATGTCAGAAGTTTGCCACTTAATACCGGCCCAGATGTATGTTTACCAATGATAACACCAAAACTGAGAAAAAATGTTCTGCAGGAATTAGGATTTGTCCAGTTATTTCAGAACGTTTGGGATCATTTTAGGAAAACCAATCTTTGGATGAGAAGGCTGTATGAAAGCAGCATTTCAGCAGTCAGACTCTCTAAACCAAAAGTGTAGGAAACCTTTCTTGCATGAAATAGTGTTTTCAGTTTCTAGTGATATCTTCTAAAGAGTAAGTCAACGATTAGAAAGTTTACTTGCCCTGGGATCCAGAGGTGACAGCAGAAGTGCAGACAATGGCCTGTAAAGAGTCATATTTCACCTGCACAGATCCCTGGCAGCATCAGGACTTTCCCACCATTTCCAACACACCATTTAGAATATGCACCTGAACCTCTTCCTTGCTCGTACAGCACCTCTCATGCTTTTATGCCTGTCAAAGAAACAGGAGTAATAAGAGATTTGAGAACCTGTTTACTATTACATACAAATTATTCTTATACATATTATGCACTACCAAAACAGAACTGTGTATTCTTCTGTCTGCAGTTCAAAGAAACAAAAAACCCCAAAGTTTATTAATTCAAAAAGAACTATGTGCAGATTCCTAATACTGTTGAGTCTTGCTCCTGCAGATGCTATTTATTGAATGGCCCAAATTTTGTAACTTATTGGAGTGGGGAGGAGGGAGTTAAAACCCAGAGAGATATAAATTAATTCTCTGGAGTGTTTCTAAGTGGGGTTTTGAGCATAAATTTCCAAGAATGTGCTCTTTTAGAGAAAGAAGTGATTTTTACTGAGAGCAGTGACTGTTCCTGACTTACTAAAGTTGATATTGACTAAGCTGCCTGGTTACAGACCCAGGCACAGAATTATTTGCCTTCTAGGCTGCCAACATTAAGTCCTTCAGCTCATCTCTGTTTACTTCAGACACAGCCCATAAGGTAAGAAAACGCATGCAGGCTTTCAAAAAGAAGTCAGGCCGCAGACAAACGAGAATCAGTGGTTACATTCACAGGCAGTCCCAATTTTCACAGCTTTGTTCCAGATGCCAAAAGTCTATGTCCTGATCCTATGAAAGAGGATACAGGGGAGTATTGCTATGTCTGAGAGAAGTGGGATGTAATGTAAGAAGTTCTTTGTAGATTGTTTTTGTCATAGGAACTGACCTGGCATCTTGAAAAATCCTCACATGTCCAAAGGATTTGAAAGCTTCCTAACACAAAGGTAGTCCTGCACACAGTACAGTGACCTGTATCAAGACGAGGATCTGGTAGCACCACATATGGATGCAGCTTCACAGTTTGAAGAGGTTTTTATTGCAGATGTAACACTGCAAACCTTACTGGCATTCCTGCTGAAAGCTTGGAATGGATCTGATGACATTCAGTACGGCCTCCTGTTAAGAAGAGGCATGTAATTATATAGCCTAGTGTGAAAAATTTTGGTAGAATACATGACAACCCTTGATAGCCTATGCCAGAACATTAACACACTTGTAGTTTGATTTCTTTTCCCCTAATATTTAACTAAAGTAGACTTTGCTGAAACTTCAGCTGCCATTTCCCTTGGTTTGTGGTGATGAGCAGAGAGAACAATTGATCACAGTCCTCTTTCCTTAAAATAATCTTATAAATTTTACCAAACTGAAAGGTTATCAGCATTACCTGTCCCCAGTCACAGTTATCTCTTTTCCAAAAGTAAAAAATCCCTCCCTCTTTCATTTCTCACAGATAATGTTTTTAAATGCCTCTGACTATTCTCTTTGCTCTTTTGGGGAATGTCTTCCTTTTAATGTCTAGTGCTTTGACCTCTCCAGATGATGTCACACCAGTGCTGCAAAGAGTAAATTCTGCTTAGTTCAGTGACAGTCTTGCTAATACATCCCAGAGGGAGATTGATTTTCTATGCCACAGTATCTCACTGACTAGGGGTGTTTTTCAGTTTGTGACCCTGTATAAGCCCCAAACCTTGTTCTGCAGCTCTGCTACCTTGCCAGGCGCTGGCCATTTTGTGCTTGATTTCATCTTATTATCATCTTCTGCATTTACTTCTACTAAACTTCATTTTTTTGACTTTTGATCCTCAGTTTCTCCATCCAGGCTGGTTCTGCATCTGTTACAAAGCTGACAATTACAGTTGCAGGCACTGTTTCTACCTATAGAGATTCTGCTGCTCAGCAAGTGTCCCAGCAAAACAGAGCCAAGGCTGGAGTGGAGCTCTCCAGGATTGGGGTTCCTCCTTAAGGAAGGCCCCTCAGGAGCATGTAGAGAAGTAGCAGTAATGCTAGAGGTACAACACTATCACTGCTATCACTGTATTAGTTTTCT
This sequence comes from Serilophus lunatus, assembly GCA_013399895.1. Classification (NCBI taxonomy): domain Eukaryota; kingdom Metazoa; phylum Chordata; class Aves; order Passeriformes; family Eurylaimidae; genus Serilophus; species Serilophus lunatus. The sequence continues at coordinate 413,885 of VXBA01003872.1, forward strand.
TTTGTTATAATTCTGAGATAAAAAAAGAAAAGAAAAACTCCACCTTCTCCTGCTGGTAGTGTCCCTTAAGTGCTTTAGTCTTTCAGATATTAGTATCTGCCTGCAAACAAAAGACTAGGTCCCATGCATGCTCAGCAGGTTATTGCTGAACTGATCCCTTTTAACTGGCAGCCTTTTGAAAGCAGTTCACGTGCTAATGGAAGAGAATGTCATAGTCCAGGAAACTTTTTGGAACTCAATAGTCCTACCAGCTCTTGAAAGCATACTTTATTGTACTGAGTAGGACAGGTTGCTTTTAAAATGCAACTGTAGTTAAGACCTGTAGATACCAAATTACAGCTAATGTACAATGACTTTTAAAAGTCATAAATTAAAAATAATACTGATGCCTGTATTCACCAGATCTCTGGATTCTAGGAGAATAGAGCTTCCATCAAGGAGCAACAAAAGAGGGAAGATATTCTCAAACTTTTTAGAAAGACATAAATTGAATAATATTACTGCAATAGACAGGAATCAGCTAAAATTGCTGTCCCAGGAGCCAAGTGGTTCTAGTAAAATGCCTGCATAGATACCATGTCATAGCAGATGATACAAGTGCTGAATGTTCTGTTTCTCCACTCCATAGCAAAAAAAAAACCGAAACAAAACACTGCTTGCTGAATTGCTTAATACATTTGAAGTATGCTCACACAAGGCTAAAGAGAAGCCTTTTTCCTCTTCTGACTCATCCTAACCTCCTTAAAATTTCTTTAATAATGGCTCCCTTCAAGCATACCCTGTATATAAGAACTTGAGCCAAGTGTGTTTCACCAAGTGGGTAAAATATTCATTTTATGAAGATAATTTATAAAGAAAAAGTTATGCATATGTTTCTTTTAATTTATAAAATGTGTCACAATTCAATTTTTTGAACTTTGTTACAATGGCCTAAGATCCTACAAGTGCAAAACTATCCAGGACTGCACTTTATCACAGAGAATATCCCAGGCATAGATACAAGATTTCCCACACTATCTCTATTTCTATTCACTTCTTTTCATTCACTGTCCAGGATAGACACTAAAGTATTCACACATAATACCGTTCTACTTTTCATTTTCTATAGCATGCTTGGGAGCCTGACTCTTGTTTGGATCAGAGACTGAACTCTCTGCAACTGAAATTCCAGTTCAGCCAAAGGAAAATATCTACTTTTGCCCCAGCCAAAGCCTTTCATGCCCCATGAAACAAGGACTCAGACACTTCTTGATATGCATGCTCTGCACACACACCATCACTGCTTCTAGTTAGAATGCGCATTAAGAATGGTATGAATTTTATTTTATGGATCAATCGTTACTAAAAACAATTACACAGCATTAGGCAGCAGCCACTTTCAAAAATGTCATTATCACAACTGCTGGATTAATCTAAAAGGGAATACCAAAGTGATTCATTTGTGTTAAGGGAGAATAGGCTGCAGGCTTTGATTTCAAAAATCAAATATTTTTTATGTAGAGAAATAGAACAAATGTATTAAAGTGCAGTGGCCTGTTACAAAACAGTCTCCAACTGTTCTGATGACATATTTATAACACCACCAATGGATGAGAAAAGCCTGGTCAGTGGTCCTCTCCAGCCATCACTACCTATTCTGTCAATATTCTGTGACCAGTAGCCATGGCAAACGCTTCCCAAAAAATTACTGTGCAGGTTCAAATATCCCCTAGGGTTCTGATTTGCAATACATGGAGACTTTCATTCTTGCAGATCTATGTCTCATAACTTTCTGTGAGATTTCTGCCTGTAGGCGAGGCAACAGAAGCACTTGTGTGGCAGCTCTCGGACATTGCACTTCAGACTCTGGTACAGCAGCTTAAACTACTCTTATTTAACTAAAACTGTGCAAACTAATGCACCAGACTATAAACCATGTCTGCTGGGAAGCAATAACATACCATATCCTGAGCTACACTGTGCCCAGCAATGCAATGATTGCATTGTTGCTGACTACAGCAGCTCCCACACCAGATGGGCAAGGCAGACAGCCCAAGCAAAGCTTCTGAAACAACCCCAACGGCTTCCCTGCTGGGGCACCCATACCACCTCATGGTTTAGATTCTTGTGTCATTATAGTGGTAAGAGGTAACAAAGGCTACAGGATGGATGTAACAGAAGTCAGGTTGAAGGTGAGCTAAACCGAGGTAATTTTCTTACCTGTAGAAGTCATAAGTTTAGTGTGAAACATTTTTTTTCTGGGAAAAACTACAAACAATTGACTCAAATTACATACAATTGTGCACTGCAGACATTTGAATGCTATCTAGTTTTGATTCCTAGGTCAAATATATTACATAGCTCACAAAATCTGTTATACAAAACCTGAGACAGAACTGTCAGATTTCACACGTTCCTTTCAGTGTAAATGTGCAAGACACAAAGAAAGCCAATTCCAAACTTACTGTGATATGAGATAACCTTAAAGATACATTTAGGCCATGACTGTGCAAAAGAAGTGTATTTTCTGTTGCAAATGTGATTAGATATGTGTTAAATATGTGGATGTTGTTAGATATGCTCTGTACGTTAATAAGTCCAGCAATAACAGACTAGCAGGGAATCTACTGTTCTCTGAAACTGGAAAAGTTTTGTTTTGTTGCAGTTTGGTCTGATTTTACCTTTGCTTTTCTAGCTTCTGTGGTTGCCCTTCTTGCCTTGGCAAAAGATCACCTACAGATTACTCTTATTTTGTCTTATTGTGAAATATACAATACCTCACTCTAAGGAGAGAAATACGTACAATCTGATCAAGAAGCACACTGTGCAGACTGAAAGAAAATGGTTTAAAATACACTGGAAGAAGAAAATAAAAGCAGTCTTGGAATTTAAATTGTTTCTGATCATGGAGAAAAACACTAATGGTCTTGAGGAACCTACTCAATAATACATGTGGAGGACAGTAAACAAGAACTTGTTAGTGGGATAGTCTTTCCACCTGCAAAATAAACAAAAAAATTCTAATTTTAAAAAACCCAACTCAAAAATTAATATTTAAAGATCAAATATAACCAAGAAAATGTTTTATTTCAGTGTCATATGGAGAGTTCTCACAGTAGAAAAAGGGTAAAATATATATTTAAGAAATGGAACAGGATATAGAAGAAAATGCAGTCAAAAAACAAAGTTGCCCACGTTCCTGTATCCATACCTATCTCAGAGACAAATTTTTTTTTGTCTGCTTTAAGCTATATAATGAAACTGAATCCTAGATGGAAACAGACTGAGCAGAATTTTTTTCATTGGTATTATTATGCATATTTTTCCAGACAGATTATTAAGAGCTGCTACTTCTTCAGCAGCCTAGGTACATCTGTACAGAATTCTGAAGAAAAGTTCAAGCTACTTTAAGCTGAAAGAATGAAGATTTCATGGTGCTCACTTAGGCAGCAGCAATCTCCATCAGAAAACTGTCTTGCAACTTCTGTCCACAATTCTCAGCTGCACAACGCCACAGGAACTGGACTTGCTGCTAAGGGTACATCATGTCAGGAAAATTCATGGCCACTAATTATATTACTGTATTAGTGTATTTACTGTAATTACTTCTGCCCTACTGTGGTAGTGCCTGTGGCCTCAGGACCTCATTACATTAGGTATTGTATAAGAATATGAAAATTGGATGGTCAGGTGATTACATACACGGCGCAGGGAAGCGGTTAGATGGCAGTATTCACTGAAATAAAACGTGTGCGCAGAACAGTGGGTGGCAGCAAAGAACTTAAGACAGGATTGTGGGGTAGAAGTTTAAACAAAATATCTTTGGACAACGTATGATCTAAATAGCAAAAATTTATCTCTATTATAGTGAGCGGATATATCAAAGTAAATGTCTAATTGCAAGGATTAAAACAGTCAAATATGCATCTGTTTCCCCAATCTACAGAATTAAATTGAGATAAAAACAAGGATTCACACATTCTCCATGTTTGTTTATGTCAGATCCATAAAAAACAGACAGTTCAGTCAGCATGTCTTTCATGTGACTGATCTCACCTTTCTGCAGTAGAATGTCAAAGCGTGGCAGCTGACCATACTTACCCATTTTTAGATATAGGTAGAAAATTGAGAAAAATAAGCGTTACTGTGGTAGACTTTGCACAAACACAATGCAGATGCTCCTTGACCCAAAAGGGCATATGAAGAATGGGGAGAAAGCATACAGAGAGCTAAGTGCAGTTTAGCTAATATCTTGCAGAGCGCAGAGCAGGGCTTTCTTCTACCAGCTCCCAGGAAAGCCCAGGATGCTTTTCACTGATGTTTCTTCATTTTGCTCCTCTCTGTCCGGGTGAGGCTGGACACATCTGAGGGGTCCCAAGCTGGACATATTTGAGCCAGGTCCCCTGCGGGTGCCTGGCTGCGGGAGGCGGCTGCGGACTGCCCGCGGCTGGGAGCAGTCGAGCTTCCCACTCTGACCACGAGATGTCCTCCCTGCACCAACACATGCCCTGCAGCGCCAGCCTGAAAGCCACTTTTACGCAAGGGCATGTAGCCAGATTAACCCCTGAAACGTGTATTTGCCATGATCTATTTTGCCCACTGCAATCCTATTTGGGTTTCCGTGTGCTGAAACTCGTGCAGACTCTAGCTGAGTCTTGGCCCTGGTCTGCATGCTCCCCAGGGTATCCCAGATGCTGCCTCTTGCTTGGATGGTGCTGCATGGCTTTGGATATCTAATGAGATAAAAGACTTTATACTAAAATAATAAACTGCTAGAGAGCAAATAGTGCATCCGACAAAATGTTAAGCATATTATTAATTGTCTGATTTCTATTTTTCCCAGATTTTGCTGATGAGGCTGGCAGCCAACATCTCCCTTCCCTTTCCTCTGCACTGCCCTTGTATAAAACCAGGGGCAACATGTGACAGGTAGGGGGTACAGAACAAAACAGAGAAATGCAACTGTTCTGTACATGGGGTCATACCACAGCCAGTGTATATGTGTGACAAGAAAACCAACAAGAGTTTGCTGAAGGTCAGTGTCAGCATGGGACACCATCTGTTTTAAATTCCAGTTTTAAGTTAACACTGCTTGGCCTCTGTACTCAGCAGCTGGACTTTTCTGACCCTTTAAGAAGACACAAGAAGGTGGAGCAAAGTACATCAGTTGTTTTTGATACGGTCCAGTGAGGCCAAGCCCAAAATGGATGACCTCCACTGACTGTGAAATGATCAATTTTATATATTCAAACAAAAAAATACTAGTCCTGGCCTAACCTTTCCAGATGATTCTCCCACAGCTATGGAAATAACACCACATTCTATTTAGCTCCAATGTCAATACGTGATATTCACAGGGTTGTCTTTCTTTTAAAAACTTATTTGCATTCAGGAGTAGAAAAGGGAATATATGTGATACTAAAATAGTAAAATACGTTCAACCATCTTATAATTTGGGAGTCAAATATCTTTTGCTGTTGAGGAAAATGCAGAAAAATATGGTTTAATTATTCCAAATGTAACTAACATTTGAATACAACTCACATTATTTTATCCATAAAAGCTCAGTAGTAATAACACTTATGTAGATGTAAGAGTATTTTGGGCAATTTTGAAAATGAACCATTTAATTACTAGAAAGATAGAAGAGGGCATTATAAAGTTATAAAATTCACTTTTGAACTTCAAAGGCATTCATTCTAGTTCCTGGTATGCCAGTATTAAATTCCACATATAATTAACCTTTAAGGATCATAAGATATTTCCTGAATAAGTACTTTCTAAAATACTGGTTAAGAGACAAACCTCATAAACTGACATAGACTGTGGAAATTTCGAGTCCTATGAAAGAAGCAAAATCTAGATCAAAAGTGAAGAACTCCTATATACTTTTCCACTTGTACTAGTTTGAAATCAAACCAGTGGGAGATCACAAGTCAGAATTATAATTTAATAGAAAAAAAATTAAAAGAAATAAATAAATGCAGTAGTACAAGAACACTGACAAAGTCAGATACACCCTGACACTCTATGGTGGTAGCAGTCCAAGCAAAGCAGTTCCGTTGAAGCGGTGATCCTGTAAAAGGAAAAGGGTGAGAAAGTCCAACGGTAGCTCTTGTCCTCTGGGAGTCCAGTAGGTAAGCGCTCCTGTGGTGTTCCGAGTCTCAGCTTATATCCAGGATGGAATTGTTGTCTCCTCCCTCTGGGCAAAACATCTCACAATGGGATGGTGAGTCGTGTGATAAGGCCTGATGGGCCCATTAACAGCAGATAGTCCAGGAGGGAGTTATCTCTGAGTCATGGGGCGAGCCACTGATGGCCCATTAACAGAAGATAATACAGAGGGAAATGGCAAGGAACACTGTTTCACCAGCTGTTTCAACAGCTAACGGAGATGGTAATAGAATATACTTCAACTTAGGACACCACTTTTCCAACAGCCTTCTAGACTTGTAAATAGAGAGGAGTACTGTTCATTTTAAACACTAATCTCATACATCAAATTTCAGATTATCAGAAGCCAGGAGCGTGTACTGGGAACTACAATTCTTCACATTCACTTTTCTCAAGTTCCTTTTCAATTTTCCACTGCACAAACCAGCATATTTTGGCCAACTAAAAATGAACATTCTTATGTTATTTCCCAGCATACTTCAAGGAATTGGTTTGTAGTTGCGGCAGGCTTTTCAGGATGACTGTGTGATGACTGGGAAAGTAATATTTGGTTAGAAGAAACTAATGACAAGCATCCTCAAGAAAGTATGCAGCTCCCTTTTGGTAACTGTTGCTCTTCTCCTGTGGTTACTCACTACCGTCTTCCTCCTGGCACTTTATAGGATATTTTAGATAAGCTGAGGCCAGATCCTGAAGCATCTTGAGTATAGATACCAAAACAGCAGACTGCTCTGAACATTGTGGAAAGTGCTTCTAGACACAGGAGGCCAAGTCTGAAAGGAGGCACTGACCCATCTTTTATCCATCAAATTTGCATTCTTTACTGATCAGAGTATTTAAATACTAAAAGTTTCAAATCCTAATTAACACAACACTGTAATCTGGACTAGATTTACATCATGATGTTGCTTTACAAGAGATACAGAGCTTCAGAGGAAAAAAAATGTAGCTCATCCTTGGTAAGTTATACAAGTATTATCTTAGCAATGTAATTACAGTAACACAATTGTGTAGGCAACTATTTAGGTTGCATTTGTGAGTGTCTCTTTTCTCTTATAAAACTCTTTACTATAAAACATTATTCAAACCAATGCTTTGTAGTTTCAGAATATGTTGGTAGTAGGAGGTGGTGGTTCAGCTGCCAAGCAAATTAGAGAGATGAGTACTCTCCCTGGATAAGAACAAAGGAGGCATTTCAATAGCAAGCTTGTTCGGAGACTTGAGAATAGTAATTTCAAAGCTTCTGACCCTAGGTCTCTAGTCACCTTCAGAGGAACAGACCAGATGTTCTTCTTGTGCTTAATCTGAAGGCAAATGCAACAGGAAAACAGGACAGAAGTGTATGTACCCCAAAATTCCTGTGAATGGCATCTACTAATGCATGCATTCTTAGACTCCTTTCATAAAGTGGTGTAACTCCAATGTGAGATTTCTATTTGGTTAGTTCGTACCATGCTGCTGTTATCATTTTCTCTTGGTGACTGCTGCTGTTTCTCACAACCTCTATTTTCATGTTTAAGGTAGAGTTTAAGAAGCCCTCTGGAGACATCTTGGGAAATGGGAACTTAATGCTGTATATATAGATACTTTCACAGATATTACTGTCTAGAGACAGGATTTTTTCTGCTGAGAGAATATAGAAAAGCCTTTTGTTTTTCAGTCTAAAACTCAAATTGTCACAGCAAAGAAATTTCAAAATCACAGTTTTCAAAAGTGCAGATTTCTTTGGTTTTTTGCCTTTCCACAAAGTTCACTCATCTTCCCTAAGCCTTGCTACACCAGTGTTCAGGGTGACTGGGCAGCTCAGGGCTGAACAGTGAGAATTTCCCCACTGCTGCTCCTGGCAGTCCTGAGGTGAGATTTGTAAAAACCGAGAAGAGAAAAGCCAAGGTTACAAGGAGGCACATGCCAGGCTCCAGAGCTATATGCTCTCAACTTGCCATAGCCTCTTGTTCAGTCAAGCTGACAGATTATCCTCATGGCCTCTTTAGCAGACCATTGTTCTATTCAAATTTTGCTAAAACGTCTTCCCACAAAACACTCCAATTTTGATAAACCAGCACTTTCAGATGAAAAATAGTTCTACCTAAAAACAAATAACTAGCTTCAGCTTGAGAGCTGTAGATTAGTTAATTGTATCACCAAGTACTGACTTTGAAGCTTAGATATAAACACGTCCTTAATACCCAACCAAGCTCTGCTAAGACGAAAGGATGATATATAGAGCAATGCAAAAGCTGGCAAAGCCTGAGGCTTGAGATTAAACTCCAGCTTAATATTGGTAGATAATACATCCTATGACTCCAGAAGGGATGATACAATACAGCAGAGAGGGACTAGCTTTTGGTCATGTTGTTTTCTGTTCCCATTAAAATAATCTGTTCTGAGTAATAAGCTAGAGAAATGTTACGTCTTGTCCCACTAAGAATGTGCTTCCACTTGTGTTCACTTCACAAACTGCATTCTACATGCTTTCATCACACTATATTGACTCCTAAAAGTGAACTCTAAAATTCATAGCTATATTTCTCTCGCATTTCAACTAAAATGGGGGAGGGGGTTATGCCTTTTTTATGGGAAACAGTGACAAGCTATTTGCCTTAGAAAAAGTTAAAAGTAACACCTGGAAGATTTAAAGTTTATGCCACCTGGCCACTATATGGATTATATTTCTTAACATCATGAATATAAGGTAGGGAAAATGCAACAAAAGCAGCTGAATATTTAACCCTGATTCCCATCACTTTTATGCAGCCCTGCACAGAAGAGAGCATGGTCAAAGGCACTGTGACCCTTGGCTCTAACAGGCACAATACTGGAAGTATGTGAAAATGCACTGACTTCATAATGACTCAAAAGTGTAAATTAAGCATATATGGTCCTATGACTGTGAACATAGGGAGAGTGTTACTAGGGCAGTGGTTTGAATATAGAATTAAAAGCTATGAAATATTTCTGTCAGCTGTTCTGATCCTACAACTTCAGTTGCGCAGCCCAATGGCCACATGTCTAATTGCTGGCATTTTCTGTTTAGACAATATGCTAAACTCTGCTCTACAAAATGTATACTAATCATCCAACAGTTTAAAATGGTTTTAATTTCTTAATAAATGCAATTAAAATTGAATTTGGCAATATCATGTGAGATTTTTTTAATTATGTGCAACATCTATTACAAACATTATTTATTCAATGTGCACGATTTTTCAGAGCCTACAAGGAACATACTAGAACTTCCATGTTGCAAAAAGCAACCTTCATAACCTCTGAAGTGAAGGGACATCAGCACTGGTCCACATACAGGTGGTTACACTAGATTCACAAGAATCTAGAACCACCTCCTTCTCCCAGCTGAGGATGGGTTAAATGGACAGATGAATCCTTTTGTGGGACAGGATTGTCTGTTCCACCACATTGCTCCTATTGCTGACGGTTCACTGCACAGACTCAGTGCCTCTGCTATTCCATTACTCACCAAGTAACATAGCAGTAGCACGGCAACTTCAACATCTCATGAGTTTCTCAAGGCTTTACAGTCACATTTGGACATTCTGGACATAGGATATGAATTATGAGAAGTTTGGCAGCTTAACTCAGCATTAGTACTTACTAATGAACAATTTCCCAGCTGAACACTAGGCAAAGAACAGAAGGAGAAATTTTCAGTCCCACTCTGTAGTTCAGCCTACTCACAATAGTTGTGCTGGTCTAAAGGCTGGTAATCATTTTGGTGACATTATTTATTTAAGGAAAAACTACAAGAACGAGTGTAAGCCTCTCTGGCCTCCATCATCCTCAAGTTTGTCAGAGGGCTATCGTCTTCCAATTATTGCCAAGCTACAGCAAGGCAATATGTGCTGCTAAGGTGACAATTATGCCAGGGCCCTTTAGGACTGTGCACAGTAGCCTATCTTATCCTCTGGTACATCATAAAGTACAGCTTGCCCCAAAGCATACTTTCTGGTACTACTCTTTCTTTATGCAGAAATTTGGTTTTCTTTCTCTCAGATTGCAAATCTCTCCTAACTACTTTCTGCAAGTTTTAACTACTGAGTGACTGAACTACTCCTCTGCAATATTTTTGAAGCTGTTAAAGCATGCAGATATTTAAAAAAGGAAAGAAAATCTGGTCCAGAAAATGGAAGGACTGTTGAAATTACGGTGTCATATTTTGAAATTCTCCTTGGAAGAAATGAAGTGTTGAGAACAGCAAATATATGTGCTGCTTATTTGAGAATTCCCCTTTTACATATCTTTGTCCCTGCCACTTAATACACTCAAGTTTAATTAGATTCTTATTAAACATTTACTTTCTTCCTCAATTCATATTCAAATGTAATTGGCAATTCCTCCTACTTATATATTTTTATTTACTCTCTTTTTCTCTTCCTACAGGCCAGCTGGGTTTAACCATAGACCCCCCCATTCCAGTAACTTCAAAAACAATACATTCCTTTTCACATCTTTTTTTTTCCCTGTTATTGTGCACATTTATCCTGTTGTGTTTTTATTCTTCTCCAGCTAATGTATAACTTTTCTTGAGCACCAGCATTACAAAGGCCTGAACCTTGAGATAAATGTAATAACACCAAAGAGTTTGTACAGGTATATCTGTGTTCTGAGGCCTTAAACTAGAAATGAACACCAAATTTAGATCAAATCAGTTACAGAAATCAACTGTTTATATAATTTTTCCCTAGCATCCTGAGTATCGTAGCGTCCTGTGGTGGCATATGCAATCAATGGAAGCCAGTTATCTCTCTGACAGTCACTGTAGGTTAATAAAAAAACAGAAGGAACACACTGAGATCTCATTTGCTTCTCATCATCTATATCAGTGGTGAAGAACTAGTTATAATTCAAACCCTTAGATCTTCTGAATGGAAGAGTTGAAGGACTCTTTAGAGCTTTGGAAGGAGTTGCCTGGAAGTACTTGAGAAAGATCTGGAGAAAAGTCCTTCCTCCCTATAGCTTGTTAAATAGTGCCATTATGGAGGGAATGTATTCCATATTGGTAAAGACCAGTATGTACCTTCTGTTTTCCCCAGATACTTGAGTGAATATTAAAATCCTGACTCAGAGGAATGGTGAAATTTTTAAAACATGTCTGAATCCCCTGGTACCTGATGATCTAAAGGCTTTTTCCTGAGAAGAAAAAAAAATAATTATTTTAATAAAATGTTATATTAAAAACATATGTAAAACGATTATATGCAAAACCTTAAGACATGTTTATGATACAAAGCAGGAACCCACATGTAAATAGGTGAAGTTATTATGTTTTCTTGTTAAAAAGCTGCAGTTTAGTTCAATCCATAGGTCTTTCATTTTGCAAATCTTGATTACAAATAGCTTTTCTCCTGCAGAATGTCTGACAATGCTTCATCATTTATTTGCCCTTCAATATTCTTCAAGGCCAAATGTAGAGCTATCTGTTTCACTAAGTTAAAAAACAAAATGGTTCAATCGTGGCTCTGAGTAGAATATTATTGATTTATCATGTTTCTAGAAAGATGCTGCCTGACTTCAATCCCCTCATAACTCGAATCAGATAAGAGGAGTTTGGATGCTGACCACAGGCTCACCAGGACTTGTAGGCTGAACGTGTAGTTGGATTTGTAATGGCTGAATGAGGATTGGCTTCCTTATAATTTCTCTTTCTATCATTTCCATTAAAACTTTCTGTTTGTTAGGTAAAGCATTAGTATATAGTGCCTTATGACACATTTGCCACATAATGAGGCTAACGAACGCAGAAGTATTTTAGCAACTTCATCTACTATTCTTCCACCAGTTGATAGGTAATTGCCTTAATGGGACACTTTGCTATTTTGATCTCATAGAGCATGAAATCCCACTACATTTGTACACTAATCAGGACTGTCTATCAGTCATTGCTCACAAGAATAATTATTTCCAGACTCTGTTTCAAAACATTTTGCCCTGTGCTTTCTTTTCCTGTAGCGTCTGCTACTTCTACTTTCATTTTCCTAATCATAAGGTTTTAATGCAATTAATTGAAATAAAATATTAATTTATTCCTTAAACCCTCATCAAGTCATCAAAGGAGGGAAGAAGAAAATTTTCATAAAGAATTTCATAGGGTCAGAGGATAGTGCAGGTTGGAAAGGACCTTCAGAAGCTCTCTAGTCAAACCTCCTGATCAAACAAGGGTCAGCTATGAGATCAGGCTGCTGATTCAGTCAGATCTTGTAAGCCTTTAAGGATGACTGCACAGTCTTTGGGGGCTCCTGTCTTACCCTTCATGGGGAAAATGGGTTTCCTTACATCCAGTCCGAACCTCTCCTGTTTCAATTGATACCTGTTGTCTCCTGGCTTCCCACCGTCTACTGCTATGAAGATCTTGTCTCCACCTCCTCAATTACTTCCTTGTAGGTATGGGAAGACAGCACTTAAGTTCCCTGCAGCCATCTCTTCTTCAGGCTGAACAAGGCCCTTTCCTTCATCTTCTACTCACAGTGGCAGGTCTTCCTGCCTGACTGCCATGGTGACATTTTGCTGAACTTGCTTGAGTTTATGAATTGTCTTCCTAACAAATGCTGATAGAAGAAGATAAATACAGTCTGCAGTTTATAATCTAAAGTCTACAAGTTGTGCTGCTGTTAATACAGCTCAAAGTACTTTCCCTGATGTGCTAGAGCACACCATTGGCTCATGTTCAGTTTTCTGACTGCCAGTACACTTAGATCCTTCTCCCAGCCAGTCAGTCCCCAGCTTGAGTCATTGCCAGTTGTTTGTCTTTCTCAAGTGTAGGATTTTGCTCTTGTCCATAAGATTCCTGTCGGCCCATCTCTCCAGCCTGTCAGCAGCAGCTCAGCACTCAGTATTGAAAGTCCCTTCAATCAAATGGGATCTGCAAACTTGATAGATGCAGTCTGTCCCCCCCACAACTCTAAAAATGCAATTTGAAGACATGGCTGGAAATGTGCAGGGAAAGATACTGCTGGAAAAAGGTGAGAAGAAAAGCCAAGAGACTGAGAGGAGATTTTAGACTTGGGTCATACCTAATTATTAAATTTGTGATTCCTAAGGGCTAAAGACACAACGGCACAGTAGGATGATGCAGCTGTTTTTCTGAGGACTGACATATTTTGCTATGTTTTTCTGCAGATTTATAGCATTGTAAGTAGGTAGAGTTCTGCACCATGAACTGCTTTGTCTGGAGAAATCAATAAATTCTCTTGAGGAGACACTGAGTTCATTGTTCTTGAGGAAAAAAAGCATTTTCACTTCAGTTATTTCAATACAGTAAACACTTCTAATATTGTAAACACTTCAACTTTGTCATGTACTCTCAGGAACTCTGGCTGAAGGCCATTTGTCAATGATTCTTGTCAATACTCTGGTTTATATACCATTTTCTTCTCACTAGCCAACAGCTTTATACCTCACAAGTGTATCAGGAAGACGAGGCTGAAGATTTGGGTAGTTGAAATTTGTATTTGCAGAGAACTGTCTTCCTAATGCTCTCATTTCAGAAGTACTGTGGCAATACAATAAAAAATCCATGACTGGCAATGCAGTAAATTTCAGCGGCCTGGGGGCACAGCCGCGGGGAAGCCCCAGCGTCCCTCCGGGGCGGCGGCTCCTCACCCCCAGAGCGCGGGCAGCAGCACATAGCCCCGGGCCAGCCTGGCCGGGAATTTCAGCACCACTGCTGCTTCTAGACAGCGATGGAGGGCTGGCCCTGGCACCGTGTTGGCGCTGTGGCATCTCTGAGGTGCTGCCGCCATGAGAACAAAGATGGCGCCTAACGACTGAAACTTGTGAGTTCTTCTACGAGAAAACACCAGAACTGAGGTGGGGCCCGACTGGCTGGCTGGATGGGAAGCCAGCTTGGCCAGGAAGAAGGCGACGATATTCATGCGAGACGGAGAAGGCTTAAAAGTCGAGGCACGGCCCCGCCCCGCTCTCTTTTTCGGCTGCCGCTGGGAGGAGAAGGATCAGAGCCCCGGTGTCCAGNGAGAGAGAGGAGAGACACTTTTCCTACCCTTCCTCCCTGTTTTTTCGGCTAGTCATCTGGCTGAAAAGAACAGTTCCCTTTCTTTTTTTTGGTTTTTTTTTTTCCTTTTTGTGTGTTTTTTTTCCTTGCGTGTTGGGAGTCCCTCAATGTAATTCTGGGATCTCCTGTGGGTTACCCCTACCTCTCTAATTCAAATCCCTTGTAATAAATTGTTCACCTGCTACAACTCTATTCAGTTTTCTGTCACTTTTATTGAACCTGCCCCCTGAACGCTAAAAGGTGGATTAAACCACCACAAGGCCTCAAGGCATCATGATTTGTAATGAAAGGAAATACCTTTTATTTTTGTCATCCATAGAACTGGAAATAAAATGAGACATTTTCAGACAACATAAGCCTTTCTCTTGGTCTGAAATCACGTTGGCAGAAGATCCTTGTTGTCACCTGATATGATAGAGACATGTATTCCATGACAAGATGAGTACATTTCATCCACATCTTTGACTTCTGATACCCTGACCTTCAATCTTCTTAGTCTCTGCTTCAAGTTAATATTCTGCAATAATGCTGCTTAGAAATTATGTTCTTAAATCGCTCCTCTTATAATCTCTCTCCCCTATGAAAAGAATATCATCATTTATATTTGAAGATCAGGAATCTACATCAGAAAACCACATTATCATTCAGACCCAGCACTATTTACCCAAGGGCAGTGGCTGGTTAGTTTGACTAGCTGTGTATGTCAGACCCCTCTCCTGACATACTTGGTTTCTCGGAACTTTTTGCCCATCATTAGCTGTTGACTAACCCTGTGCTACTTTCAGCCCATGTAATGATATATTTATATCCAGTCAAATAGAGCTGATGATTCTATATTGCAGGGATGGCTTTCCCTTGGACTCCACAATCCATCTGGCTGAATGATTGAGTCCTGTTCTTCTGCATATCAAGTCTTCAGATACAAATTTCACATTTGATGAAAGTTTCATGTTCAATGCAAGCATACGTGCCCTCAGCCAATACAAATGCTGTGAATGTCAGTAAAATGTATTTACTGCCATCTTCTCCTAATTCTCCTTGACCATCTCCAAGTGCAAAATCAACTGCTGCTCGTGCCACATGCTGCTGTAAATTCAACGCTGCTGGTGGTGCCAGTTCTACCCAGTGCTCTGCTCTGCTATTTGGAGATAATGTTTTGCAGTTCTCCTTCTTGATGTTGCCTTCACAGAAATGAGTTCAATCCCAGGGGTGGATGCACTCTGTGCAAGTTAATAACATGAGGAGCCCTTAAAACCAAAGATTCTTAAAACTCAACTATAGAACTGTTAAATATTGCTGTGAGGTTTGTTTATTTGATAGATGTTACGTTAGTGCCTGAATTTCACTGTCAATGCAGTGCTAAAACCTCTCTCACCTTTGGCCCTCATGGAAGTAAATGCTGTACCTTGATGATCTCACTATGAACTGGGGTCCTGGAAAGAAAAAAATGCAACAATATTGCATTGTAGCTCTTATCTTCCTTGTCTTCCTTGTCCCTGCATTGAAATGAGGCCCTGACAAGCAAACGCAGTACCTCAGGTCTTCCTCAGTAAGATGACCAGTACACCCAGCACATGCCCTCTCATGTGTTTACGTGAGCTCTCCATTACATGCCACCTTCTGTATCCTGACCCACACAAACCTAGTTTAACATGTTGGGTCTCTAGGAAAATAAGAAATGGCTTGTGAGACTACTTAAAAAAATGTTATAAATGGGGTATTCTTGCAGCACACCAGCTGTCTGACTCCCACGCCTTCCCCAAACCTCTCCTCCTCTAAGATGTACTCCTCCCATGAGTTCATCATAAATGTATTGGAGAAAATGGTGCTGTTTGCAGGACAACAAAAAGATCCTCTCCCACCACAAAAAGGGCAAATAGAAAGAAAAGCAAATAGTGGGTATATAAAAGGTCAACTATTTTAAAGCTCTTCAAAAGATGATGAAAAATATCTCCCCTTGAGATAAATGTGGAAACCATAGCCAGATGCATGGTAGAAGAACTCTTCATAATACAAATACTTCCAAGACTTTTTGGAATCTTTCTTCTCATGTCACCTTCCGCTACAAACTTTTTCTTACAGTTTATCTGCATTTGGACTAGAGTCATGCAAGGAAATTAAGTCATGACATCTTTAGTTGCTTGAAAGCAGTCTCATCTATGAAAAGCAGTCTCATCAATGAAAATGTATTTTTGCAATTTGCAAAGATAGTAAGAGGCTTACATTTTTTTGAGAACAATGCAGTTCAGTGATACTTCAGTGGCTGCTATTAGGCATCTGCTGTACAAATGACATAATCACTTGCATAAAGCAATCAGTCCAGACTTTGTATGTCCTTTGGATAAAGTCTTTGATGAACAGACCATCTTCTCTTTCATTTCCAATCTATTATTAACATTCTCTGTGATCATCCAGGCACAAAGAATTAAGACAATAACTCTCAAAGTGAATAACAGAGCCTTAACTGGCCCAATGGAATATAAGCCATAAGTTTCTGCCAAAAAACCATTGCTCCGGACATTATGATGAACAATTACTATACAGGCTTGGAAGGTGTTTATACATAGCATATTAAGCTAAAACATTCCCTTTTCTTGGAGGTTGCCTTGTGGTAGCACCAAATGCATCAATTAAATTACCTAATGAAATGCATTTCAATATAAAATAATCTTCATTCCCACTGTAACTCTCTCTTTTGTAATAATATAACAAGAATATAAATTAAAGCTTCTGTATATGACAATTTTCCTGTAGACCAAGCTAATGAAAAAAAATAACGGTCAAGGTAGATAATATTTCTGTGTTGCTGAAATACTGAAAAAACTTTAGGAACTAACTACCTGGGACAAAGAGGGAGATATGCAACCAGCAGCAATGACAGTTTCCTTGTCAAACAAGCTTACCTTTATCCCACCTAACTCTGGACACTAGGCAGCCCAGAATAACACTTTTACGGCCTCACACCAAAATGCTTCCTCTGCCTCTCTACTCTGTTTAACCATAGCCAGTAGCTAAGCACAAACACAGCTGTTCATTGCAAACACAAGCAAGGTAAAACAAGGAATTCACTCATTGCTGTCCATGAGCAGGTAGGTGTTCAGCCATCCCCAGGAGAGCAGGGTTTCATCCCACGCAAAGGTTACTTGAGAACACAAACACCATCACTCCAAACAGTCTGCACTCCCTCCTTCTTCCCCCAGCTTTATATGTGAGCATGACGCCACACAGTTTGGAATACCCCTTTGGTCAGCAGGGTCAGTTGTGCCAGCTCCTTGTGCATCCCCATCCTCCTCACTGGTGAGGCAGTGTAAGAAGCAGAAAAGGCCTTCATGCTGCATAAGCACTGCTCAACAGTAACAAAAACATCCCTGTATTTTCAACACTGTTTCTAGCACCAATTCAAAACATTGTCCCACACCAACTACTATGAAGAAAATTCACTCTACCCCCTACAAAACCAGTACAACTATATAGCACGGGAGTGTTCACAGTGTTCTCATTAAGTATTGCAGTCAGGAGCAGGAGATGAGCAATCACAATTCAGGCATCACCATTAAGTGCATGCAGGGAGAGAAGATGAATGTAGGCAGAAGCACATGCTGAGATCTCTGACGTTTTGACAGTGTGTTTGTCACACCTACTGTTCTTTGACTGCCCTGATATCATCAGACGTTGTCATCCTTTCTCTGTACCGTATCCAAACATTTAAGACTAGCCATGAAACTGTCATTCTTTATGTAGAACTTCACACTGTTTTCCCTTTCAAAAAGTGACCTGGCTGTATCATTTGAGCACATGAGGGAAATATGGTTTATGGGCTGCAGAAACTATAGTTGCAATCTTCCAAATTTCATACTCTCTTTCCAAGAGTTCTGTGCATATTTTCCTCTCTATAGCTTGCATTACCTTGTCTTTTCAAAAGTCCTATGTTCTTTTTTTTCATTCACCAAAATCCCAAATCAAGTAATTGTTTTACTACAGAGGAAGTTTAAATATGGAACTAGCACAAGGCAACATCCGAATTCTGAATGCATCCTGAAACACAAAGGTATTAGTATCTGAGATACACATCTATCCACAACATCCTTCTCCCAAATATCTCAGCTGAAGTTCTGCATCCGGTCTGCAGAACCACAGTGCTCTTCTGTCCCTCCCTAAATTGCAGGCAAACTCAGATCTAGATCTAAACTTTACACACAAGCATGTCTCTTTTTAAGACAAGAGGAGTATTATGGACCCTGTTGTGGCCATTTTTGAGTACAGTTTTTCTTTCACTTCCAAATATAGGGAAAATAGATTGCTACACTGCAGTTACAGAAGGTGGTGTATGATAAGAATTAATATTGTCATAGGATGTCCACAATTCATTTATTAAAAAAAAAACAAACCACCATTTTGTAATCTTTCATCCAATACAAATACAACGTTATTCAACAAGACAGTCAAAATTTTTTTTCTGAATAAGAGTGATGACCAGAAGATTGATAGATTAATCCATTTGTCTATCTTCTGATACAACTTCTGCCCCAAATAAACATCTTTTGGTCAGACTTCTAGACTGATCTAAGCAGTCTCACAAAGTTGCATCCCTTAAATTTTGAAATGTTAGCACATGTGTAAAAGTGATTTCAGGATTAGGGATTGACACAAACCCAAGAGTTAAATAACTTTGTGCTTGTATTCATGCCTGCCAATTATCCTGAAATTATCCTAATCTGGGTTATTAACACAAGCCAAAAATTAAAAATCTTGGATACAGCGCTGCACTGGAATTGAGCTTCTATGCAAAGTGTTTGCTTTCTCTCCATTGTTTGAAAAGAAGCCTTCAGGAAAATATAAATTCTAAATATATTAATCCTTATTTACTTAATGGGGAGAGGGGTGTATTTTTGTAGTAATTGACTACTGTTAGAAACACTAATAGAATTGTTAGAAGTAAATTTTAAACCACCAGTTTACATTTTCAAATCTCTATACGATGCAGAGTTGCTTTACAAATAATAGAAAATTTTACTTATTTTAGCTCTTTTTGCCTGCAATTTTACAATTTTGTGTATCTAAGCAATTTAAACATATTTTCTGTCTTCTAAATATTATTTCAATTCTTTATTCATTTTCTTGCACTTAATGGGCCTCTTTAAATATGGATCTAACCTAGGAATGTACTAACAGTCAGGTTCACTCATCAGCACACGTTGTTCTTGACAGTGCTGAGCTTTAAATAATCAAGACTAGCTTTTAATCATATGTTGTGAATTACTTTCTATTCTTAAAGCGCAGTTGCAAACATTTTTGCCTTTTAAACACAGCTGAAATCTCTTTTATACTTTCTCTGCTAAGAAGCTTTATTTAAAAGTAGTAACTTATTACGGGTTCAATTGATTTTAAAAATAAAAAGGCATTGTCCAAAACTAGTAGGGTTTGTAGATGTAAAACAAACACACATTGTGGAAACGTCAGGTAAAGAATTTACTGAATGATACAAGACTTCCACGTATGAGGAAACCAGATTTAACAATATTAAAGTTCAAATTAAATGTTTCAGAGTAACATGCTGACATATACAATATATTGCTTATCTGATGGTGTGTGTCTTACAGGTTAAAGAAATGTTCCAAGAACTTTCAGGTGTGCAGAATTGTGTGAATAGGCCTGAAGAATGCCAAGCTATTATGCTTAAATATAACAGTAAGTGAATCATAGAATCATTCTGTAGTAGACAAATTGTAAGTACATGTAAGTGTGTGTGTATATATATGTACACTAGTCATAGATGTACAGCTCTTAGTCAACCTTGGTTGTGAAGTTTTTATGAAAACCTGAAATAACCTGTCTGAAATAATCCTGAAAAGCTGAAGTTTCAGTCAGTGGACCAATAAGATCATGAAAAATAGTTATCTGTCAAGCTTGTTTAAATTCTTTTCTTTAAACAGGAAAGTATGTAGGATCAGGATTTTGCCCACATCAGATTGAGCAAAAATTTGATATCTTCAGTGGAATTTTGTTAAAGTGCAAAATACTGTTGGTATTTAGCACTGAAGTGCTTTCAAATAGCTTAGTCTTCATATCACTTAGAGAACAATGGTTCTAAAAATATCTTTTCCCTTTTTACTCTTCTCAGACTACGTCAGAAAAGTCTGTGGCCCACTCCTCCTTGTAAACAGAAGAGCCTGCACAATTTCTTCCAATATAAGCAGTTCATCTACACCAAAACTTGACTTTCCTATCTTCTTTCTTTTTCAAGTTTCTAAAGAGCTATAATTAAAAGTATATCAGTGTGTCAACCTGAGAGTAACCTGTAAAACCTACAGCAGAGTCAAACTGACAAAAAAGTGCTCCCCTTCTCTGGCTCCAGCTGTCAAGGAAAAGAAGGGGCAGGAACATACATTCATTTGGGAAACCTACCATGTTCAGTAATGAGGACTAACACTGCAGAGAGAGGGGACAGGGATGGATGACGATGCAGCTTTAATCATTATTTTTTCTCTCAGTCTTGCTACACTGAGGAAGGGCAGCTGCACAGTTACACAACTCTAGGTGAAAGGCTTAGCTTCATTTTTTGCAAAATCCCCAAAAATGTGAGTCCTTCCCATACACATAAACCGGGAAAATAGTCTGTTTCCACATTTTCTGCTCTTCTTTAACCTTTCTTTACTCTTTCCTATCTTCATTATTAATAACAAATGTACAAAGGGAGTGCACATCTGGTTCAGCTCTGGCAAGAACTCTCACAATGCAAGTGGCAACAGCTGCCAAGTGTCTTAATTTCAAAACAGAAGTTCTCCTATGAACACTTTCTGTAAGAGGCTGATTTTTGCTGCCAAGTGAAACAGGCCAGCCCCACATTTAAGACATTTTTGTAACTCCTTTCCTTACTAAATACATACTAACAAAATGCTATCTGTGAATTCAGTCAAGAGAATGTGAGGGAGGAGAAATGAAAGATATTTTCTTCAGCCACTTTGACCCAGATTGCTAGAATTTCATTTCATGAGCTCATTTTGTGTAAGCTGAATTGGATTGATGAGATATTATTCTTTGTTTCATCTATTTTTAATATAACAATCTATAAAATAGTAACCTCACGTTTCCTCTATTAAATCAAGTGTGAATCAGTAATTTTACTGAACTGTAAAATCGAGCACTTCAGAGTGCCAGCAGAGGGAGCCGGTGCAATTACAAACTTGACATTCTAAGTTTAAAAAAAAATAAAAATCAACCCCAAAAAAACACTTAGGGAAGATCATTATCCTGCAAAATAACAGAGAGCAAAGAAATAAAGACTATTGTCCTGAAGCATGGCATTTGTGCCTCTCGAAGCAAAAATCCTCACATTCAAAATTACACATAATGGAGATGATGATGCAAATGAAAAACAACCTTGCTTATATTTTTTCCTCAGGAATAGATGTATTGTTCTGCATTGCACTTTAATAATTCTTATTAGAATATCATTATTTTGATTTTTTTTTTGTCATCTTGACAATGCCCCCCTTCATATTTTGCCCGACACCAATTCCTCAGAATTTTTCTCATCTCTTGAACCTGACATCTCCAGAACAGTGGTTGCTGATCACCATCTCCCATCCCTGTCAGCTGTGAGAAAGCCATAGAATGCCTTGTGACTCTACCCAGCAATGCATCTTTCCTCTTAATGCTTTAAGAATAGTTTGTTGATTGTTAGACAATATGTTCCAGATACACAGTAGTGTTAAGCTCTTACTTCAATTAGCTGTGCTCTAAGCACATAATTCTCAACAGGTTGTTGCTTTGGCTATTCAACTGACTTTAAATATTTATCTCTTTTTTCAAATTTAAAGTTCACTATGATTCATTTCTGTATTTCTCCAGGTTTCCCTGTGCACATGGATTACTGCAATCATTGCAGTATACCCCTAAGAAAGGTGTTTTCCATGCCATGTGGTCTTTGTGTCATAAGAAAAGGACAAGAGGGAACTATTACTCTGTGAAGCCATAGATTTGTCTAGAAAGGCAGCTATTCTTCTCTTCCCCATGCATAACACAATGAAGTAGCAAATGGTGACAACTGGAGGACTAGGAATGCACAGTGAAGCCAGCACTACAAAAAACTTCTAGAACACAGATAGCTTTGATTCAGTGTTAAAATAATTGAGTTTTCAACTTCATATTTTGCTGAGACTACTTTTAGCACTTTAGGGTTTTTTAACATACACCTTTGGAGCTTTTTTCAAAACATTCATCTAGCTCAGAAGGTCTCCTCTAATCAAATTCTTAAAGCAAGATTGCTAACAAACATATACATGTTCTTCATATATATATATATTCTTCATATATATACATATTCTTCATATAAGCTCCTTTAGCTCATATGCCATTTGAAATATTCCAAACATTTGTTATGCTTTCTATTTAGTGTTAAATGCTTTCCCAGACAAAAAGTACCTTGATGATGTACTATGATGTTTTGGTATCTGCTCACAACGCTGCTTAGTCTCTCGGGTACAGTGTTTTCTAAATTGAGTTTTGTGAGTCATTAATACATTTTCAGTGATGCATATCTTTCTATCATGCTTAAATTTATCAAAAACTTACCTAAAACATACCTAAATTTCCCTTTATATATTCACTACGCATTCTAGTAGTGTTTTCAAGGTGAGGTCAGTTTCCTTTGTGTGAACTGCTAGATAAAAACCAAACTGATTTCTATTCATTCTTGGCTCAGCATACCAACTTTTTTTTTTTTTACCCACTGATTTTTCAGTACTACAGCAGTGAAATCTGTCAAATTTAGACAATAGCAAGCACTACTCAAGGTTTAGGGCATTAGTGCATTCTGAAATGGCAGCATGCTTTATTTTTGCCCTGTCCTCCGCAGGGTCTTTTCTGTATTTCTGATTTCGTACCTTAGGCTATCCTAGAGGCTTTAGCTTTAATAGCATCTGCTCCCTAATCTCACGTTTGGTTTCAGTGTCCTATCTCCCCATTGTAATTATTTGACCTGCACTTGTCCATGATATCCTCCAGCAAGCATTGGAATGCAAAGAATTGTGATGATTTGCTTTCTGAGTTAAATTAATTGCATATAGCCTCATTTATAGTTTTGTAAAACCAATATCTTTAACTATTTCCCCATGCTCTTTACAGTATAATTAATTTCTTTGTGTATGTGTTTGTCTCACAACATCTTTGTTTGGATTACCTAACTTCAGAATGCTTTTGCTCTATAACCACAAATCATTGCAGCCTCATAACAGTCCATCCAGTTCCAAACAGCGTTTTGCTTTGCTGGCTGATACATCAATGTCTCTTCTTGCTCCCCATCTTGGACAGTTTTGGATAAGTCATCTTCTTGGTTGAGGTACACAAAGATGTCTAAAGTCTGGCTTCAGAAGTGCATGCAGGCTTTGCTGAGAAAGCCAAGGTGGTACTTGTTTTTACCCCGTCAGAACAGGTGGTTAACCTTTCTCTAGTGTTATTTAAGAATCACCATCACCAGCTCAGGTCAAGAAAGGTACTTTTAGTAGATAGGCTTGCAGTCCCTGTCGAATGGAAAGTAGAAGGTTGTGCAAGAACATGAGCTGGAATATTAACTAGCAGTTTTGGTTCAGGGTTGTCCTGGTTGGAAGAAGGAATGAAGAACATACAAGATGGCTGATGCAGAAGTAGTTATCCCAAAATGGAAGAGGGTGTGCAGATGCACAGTAGTGAGTTGAGGCAAGACCAAGGACTCTCATTACTAAACCAGCTGCTTTCTGATAAAAAATGCACACCCTTAGCAACCTACTGAGCTGTTGAAAATTGTGCTTCAGGAGTCTGAGACCCTATAGGCTTTCCTTAGATCTCCAACAGATCCAGAACTTCTAGCCAGATCTGCTTTGGCTCTCACAGAGAAAGTGAAGAAGACAATAAAATCCCATGCTCTGGTATGCCAAAAATGTTTAGCAATGCCAAAAAGAAGAGGGCTGTGCAGGAGCCTGAGGCAAAACCAGCTCTGAAGTTCAGAGCTACAGCAAGTGAAGGCCCGGCTGCAGCAAGCACCACCTCTTACACAAGCAGTCACAGCTCAGCTTCTCAACCACGGCGTTAATAAACAGAAGTAACTGAGAAGTGACTGGCAAAAACATCTAAAATAAGTGTGAGTGGTCCCATAAAATGCAAACAGGAAATGTTTCATCCACCAGAAAGTCTCCCAGTTTAAAGTGAACCACTGACACCAGTTGAATAAAATTTGAACCTGCACAGTAAGCGTAGACCAGCCTTGCAACACTGTTTCTGATCCTGCTCTGGGAGGTTTAAAGCCTACATTACATTTTATTACACTACGTCTAAAGTAATGAAATTATGAAATTGTAGATGTTATTTTTCACTTGTCGGGGCAAAATTTGAATCTGTTGCATCACTGAGAAACTTGTCTATATTCAGATGTTTAAATGAGTAGGCCGATTCTCAGAAATCACTTATATTTAGAAATGTACATATAGGTTGCTGTTTGCTCTTTAGCTATGATGATCTGAAAAAGCTAAGCTTTTTTTATCCAGCAGTAGTGGAGACAAAACAATCAAAACAGAACACCATTTGTTCCAATTGCATGTTTATTACATGGTGTTAATTCTTCATCTAAGAAGCCAACAAATTAAATATAGTTTCCTGTCTAATGTCACTGCGATACAAACTTAAACCCATGTTTCTACTGACCGGGTCAGCATCAGGACAGACGGTCAGCCTGTGTCCCTGTGCCTTTTACTTTAATCTCAAAGTCGCTGGTTTCCATTTCCCTGTTCCTTTTTTAGGGAGGTAAAAAGCAGGTGCACGGGTCCCTTCACCTCAAGGACTGCTGACTCCAGGGCTTCTCAGGTTCCCGTAAAAAGAAACTCTGCGTGTACGACATGCAGAACCGCAAACGCAGAGACACCGGAGCTGGTGCTCAGCGCTCCGCCCCTGCCCGCCTCCCGCCGGGCGGTTCCCCGCAGCTGCCGGTCCCTGGGCTGGGCGCACGGGGGCTGCCGGGCGGCGCCGCGGCGGGCAGGAGCCCCGCATCCCTCCGCGCCCGCGCCAGCCCCCCCGCCGGGGCCGCTCGGTGGTGTAGCGATGAGTGTCCCCGCCCGGCACGCGGGAACCTCCGGTTCGAATCCCCCGGCGGGGGGAGCGGCGCTCCCGCGCGCGTATTTTGCTGCCCCGCCCCGCCCCGCTTGGCGCGCGGGCGCTCCGGCCGTTAACCGCGGGCGGGAAAAGGCGGCGCGAGGACGGGCAGCGACCTCTGCAGCGCCCCCGCGGGAAAAAGCGAGGGTCGGCCTCCCCGTCGGGGAATCGAACCCCGGTCTCCCGCGTGACAGGCGGGGATACTCACCACTATACTAACGAGGAGCTGCCTGTGAAAGTGTTCTGCGGGACCGCCTTCATGGGCAACACCATGGAACCGCCTCCTGTCGCGGGCTGTGGTGGCGAAGGGACCTCGGTAGCGCTACAGCGGGAGCGACCTTTCCGGAACAGGGAGCAGGGATCCTGCGTGCGGCGGCAGCGGCGCGGAAGGCGAGCTCGGCACCACCAGGGAGCGGGGCGGGCGGCTCTTGCTGCCAGAGGCCGGCAGCGGGGCGTGGATGGGGAGAGGTAACGCAGTGGAGCGGGAGGGCGGTGGCCAAAGCAGCGGCGGAGCGCAGGGGCCAGCGCAGGGGTGCGGTTGCGGCGGCGGACGGACGGGCGGGGGCCGCGCTCCACCAACCCGAACCCCCGCACCCGTCCCGCTTCTCGGGCCAGTTCTGAGACTCTGGCTGCGGCTGCCCAGCAGGACCTCGTGGCGCAACGGTAGCGCGTCTGACTCCAGATCAGAAGGCTGCGTGTTCGAATCACGTCGGGGTCACTTGGCTTTTTGTTTTGCCCTTCCTCGGGGAAGAAACCGAGGAAGGAACGCTATTGTTTTGGCTTTTCTTTTCCTTTTCCCCAGCAGCTTAGACGCTACTCTTTTTGCTTGAGGCTGAGGGCAGCTCGGCGCGGAGGGCTCAGCGGGGCTCATGGCATGGGGTAGCTGCTGTAGCAATGTAAGCACAAAGATCCCCTTGGACGAAATTGGCACATCTGTGTTTATGGTCTTTGTGCACAAAGGAGTGTCTAATACCACGTTTAAACACCAAAAAAAGGCAAGAACGTGTCAAAGATTTACTGTCATAAAGACAACCCGCTGTGTGGAATCGATGAGAATTTACAAAGTTGTATAGAAAGAGTAACTAAATTTTAACAGGGACAGAGCTAGCCAAAATTGGAGCGATACCATGTTTTCAGTATGTTTCATATAGCCTTAAAACTTTTCAAATACAGACATTCTACATCTTCTTTAAGCAATCTGTTCCAATGCTTTGCTCTTCTTACTATTACGAAGTAGTTATGTGTATTTTAACCCTGATGTCTCTTTTGCCGTAACTTAAATCCTGCCCTCATGTCATTGTGCTGGAGAACAGTTTATTCTCTTCCTTTTTATAGATATTTCTTACGTACTTGAGATTCATTATGCTTCTCTATAGCTTTTCTAGAGCAGCAAATTGTGCTTGCCAGGCCTCTGACTATTTGTGTCACTTGCCTCTGCACTCTTTCCAAGCAAGTTGTGTTTTAAGCACCTAGAACTGGTCACAGTATTTCAGCTGACTCGGATTTGACGAGGTCTGAATAGACATGGATGCTGGGACTTCCACTTAAGTGGGTAGTCCTTTTTTTTAACGTGTAATATGCTGGATGCATTTTATATGGGATACATAATCACTCATGTTGCCCTGGTCCCACAAAGTATCTTGTCTCTCTGCCTCACCGTGCACCAGAGAACTGGACCTAAGAATTGGTGGCAATTCCTGTACTTCTGCCAAAGCAGGTGCACTGCTCTGAACATTCGAGGTTGTCACTGAACAATACCTCTGTCCTGCAGTAAAGAGCTCATCTAATGACAACACAGAAGACCTGCTTACAGGAGTTGAAGTCTCAGAGTGTGGTTTCACACTAATATACCTGAGTGCAGACTGTCATGAAGCAGTCTGTCCCACTCTGCCTTGTCCATCCCTGCCTGCACATTTCCCTCCTTCCACTTGGATCAAGCCTTGAAATGGCCCAACAGCAGCTGATGGCTCAGTGTGTAGACCCAGTGGCACAATTACGAGATCCAACACAAGAAAAGCACCGGGAACATGTGGCCTAGGACAGGATAGAGAGCAGGACCATCCCCTTCAGCAACAACCACAAATAGTAATGGCTCAGTTAAAGTTTTTGTCAGCTGTTCTTTGGAGAGAGACCCCATTGCCCTTAAATCAAAATAATCTAGTGATATTTTGAAACTACGTGGAAGAATTAAATGCACCTTAGCTATGTGCAAACTCTCCGTCTCAATTTCCTATCCTCCCAGCTGTTTTGTCAAGTTGATTCCATTAATTCCAAGGCACTCACGCGTGCTGGCGAGCCTTTTTCTCTCACCAGTATTCCAACAGTACACATGCTTCAGTGCTTTTCCTAACTT
Source organism: Serilophus lunatus (assembly GCA_013399895.1). Lineage (NCBI taxonomy): Eukaryota > Metazoa > Chordata > Aves > Passeriformes > Eurylaimidae > Serilophus > Serilophus lunatus. The sequence continues at coordinate 441,535 of VXBA01003872.1, forward strand.
TTAAATACTTCATTTTGTAACCTGACTGATCTCTTGACAAAGATGTTTTTTCTTACGAAAATTTTAATAGCTAAATATAGACAATAACTCAAATCCACATAAGTTTCAAAAATTGTGGAGCTGGGGTTATAGCTTACATATGGTAAATATAACTTCTGCATTATCTCTGTCTGTATGCGATACAAATAGATATTCAAATAATTCTAGTTTGGAAATGATTCAGTGTAGGAAACTACCCTGAAAGTTGTCCATTTCATTTCTGTCAGCATACTTAAGTAGGAGTTGATACTTCTATTTTCAACCCTTGTTGGTACAGGCCTTTGGCCTTCACAGTGGCAGCACAGTGTGCAGTTGTGCACATTTCTTTCCCTGCCTGGGGACAGCTGTATTCACCCAGAGCAGCATTCCCCAGTGGCTGCCAGCTCTAGAATTGCTCTAGAAGCAACATGCTCCATTACAGTAAGGCATGCTTTTTTCCCTTATCCTTTGGCCATTTTTACTTCAAAAATAGATGTTCCTAATAAGAAAGGTAGAGTCCTTAGAAAGCCACCTAATCTTTCTAAATTAATCGAGAATGTGGAAAAGAAATAATTGATTCTAGAAAGTATAGTTACACTGTGCTATAACTATTAGGCAACTGCTTATTTTATTTATAGCAATGCTTTCTAGTTTCTATTGCCTTTCTCAGAGGGAGCATCATTTTCACTGTGAAATTCTCTGTGCACCAAGACTGAATTAATACTTCATATGGATTTTTTATATTTCCTTATCAGCTTAGTCTAAGACAAGGGCATGTCTGTAATATTTGCTCCAATGCCTTTACTATGAATGAATTCATAGTCTTCCCAATATGTATTATGAGGCAAATATTACATATGAATGCAAATAATACATCTATACATCATTATAGATTGTTTTCCAAGCCCTCCACTGAACTTTTTTGAACACACACACATGGAACATTCATTTTTTCAGTGTATCACAACATAAACTGCATCATTTTTATGGGTGGCATTAGAGGTTAGGAATCACAAACTTGGGGGAAACTCAGAGCTAGAAATCTCAGGCATTTTAAGAGACATTCAGTGTTCCCATGTCAAAGATGAACATATGTCTGAAGAGATTGCTTTCTCACGCTCAGGAAAGCTAACAAATTCCAGACATTTGGGAGGGTCTTACAAAGGAAATACTTTTTGCTTCTCCTTTCAGCATATTTCACATTTTTAGGCAAGCTTGCAGCAGTTTTTTAACCACTGAAAATGGCCATAGTTTCCCTACACTTGCACTTCTTTCCCTAAAATTTTTTGTCAGTATTTATACTGGTAAGAGTTAAAGTGTGACTACCTGTTTCCCAGGTAGAGGCAGGTGTTCTGGTCTTTGAAAATCAGAACTTGCTGTTCTGGATAAACATTCAAATACTGGAATGCTTCACAGAAGGCACAGTAAAACAACAGTTCTGTGCTCCAACCTTTACAAAACACAACTGTCAAATAGGCATATGGACCACCTCGCACTTGTGGGGTTTTCCCCAGTATAACAACATTAGACAGATCTTTTGAGCTCATTCATAATGGACTCATTTCCTTGGCCACTTCAACTGCTGCTACAAAATGTGACTTACTTTTCTTCAAACAAAACCAGTAAAGGTGCAGATCCTCAGTTGTATAAAGGTCTAATTGTGGTGACATGGTGGCAGTTGCAGATTCCACTGTCAATCATTCTGCATGTGCACATTTTGGTGCTGTCTTACGTTATTTTCCCTGCCTCTACTTTGCCTGGAGAACACTTGTTGATTCCAAGTTGCAACATAATAGAACCGGTAAAAAGAACACAACCAACGAAGGACAGTTTTATGCCAGGGATTGTTTAGGGACTTGGCTTTCCAGAGAAGCCTGTTGCTCTGAGGAAGAATGACACTAAATTACTGCATGGTGCCTTGGAAGCAGCTAAAGGAAAGCCAATAAAAGGGTTCCATGTCTGTGCAAGGGAGTTACATCACTGTAACAATGTAATGGAAAAATAATTCACAAAAAAGATAGTACATACTTGGATAGTTAGGGAAACAACTTCCAAAACTTAAATGGACTGTAAATATGAACTTTAATGTTAATCTGAGCCACAGTCTCAGTGGCTTCACAACCTCCGTATCGGAGTTTGAGCAGCCAAAACATGATGCCAAGTTTCTACCGTCTTGATACTTCCATACCAGTTTTCCCTGACAGCAAGAAGAGGAAAAACACAGATCCAAGATAAGACCAGTCAACCCATCCATTTGTAATGACCAAAGCTGAACTGTAAGCATAAATGTAGGGATTTACTACTTCACACCATATTCCCATTGGGGTTTTTTATGCAACCCTTGATGTAACATTAAAACTGGACTTGCCATCAACGTAACTAGACTTGAAGCTAAACATTTTTAGTTCCTTCCACTCCTAAAAGTTCACTCACAAGAAAAGGCAGCACCAGCTGTATTGCATATTATGAACAGTGCAGTGAGTTGCAAAGGGTGGCTGCATTTTTCTAAGAAGCACAGCCAAAAAACAAGCTTCAGGCCTATCTTAACTTTATTGTCCACGAGAGTGTGACAGCACCAACTTTTTAGATTGGATTTTCACTCTTAACTTTGGTCTGGGGAATTTCAGGCAAAGTCCTCCTTATACTGCTTTAAAACATTTTAGACTTGATAAGAGCTGAAGCTGTTATTTCTACATTAGCTGAAGAATTTCTGAAGCTGTGCAACTGGTTTAATATCTGAATAATTCTTAAAGGTGGGGGAAAACTTCTTTCCAAGGCACTTGAAAGCTTACAAATAAGTGATACTAGTCAATCCACATTGATACATTAGTATTTGCTGTGTATGCTATTAATGGAAGGAAGATGCTTCTGCCCAGTGTTCAGCTTCATTGTTTAACAAACCGAGCAGGTCAAGTATACACAACGCCAAGAACCAAGCACTTTCAGACAGAAATTACAACGAACTTCAGGATAGAACTACTTGCGCTACAAGGTAATTTACATTCCTCGAGCTAAGCTTCTCCCTTGCATTAATTACTTTGTTACACCACACCAATTCTTCAGTAGGATACCTCAGGATTCCTGTGGGTGGGTCCTGGATGTGCCTAGAAATTACCTTGCACGAAAGTAACCCTCCCTTATCACCTTCACCCAGCTGATACTGCGGCTATGGTGAAGAGAACAGGAACAGCCACCACGACAGCTCCATGTGGGACCACGCTCGAACAGTGGAAATCCCTTTCCTCAACAGCAATTTAAAACTCTTTCTGAAACATAAAGAGGAGTGGGTGAAAACGCTAACAATCCTGTTTCAGCTCCATGACCGACGGGCAAAGTAAAACGTTCACATTTAAATTCTTATCTCCAATTCTAGAAGGCAGTTCTCAGAAGCATGGAATATATAGACACTAAAGCCCTTCCCCAGGGAGCAGCGTGTAAGCACAGAAAGATTTAACTCGCTTGTTTAGACTGTAGGACTGTCGTCAGCTCTGTCCCGCTTCCCCAGCAGGGACGCACTTGGGAAATTTTGGAAGTCGGCTTTGTAAATAAATAAATGAACAAACTACGCGCCTTTCAAACTTTGCAATACTACAGATGCGATTTTTTTTTTTTTTTAAATGCTTAAGTCGCCGCAACGGCAGCAGTCACAGAAACAGATTAGCTACCGGTTTCCCGGCTGGATTTCCTCCGGAGCCCGCCAGCCAGGCCGGTTATCCCGGGGCAGAGGGAACTCCCGCAGCGAGCGCCAGCCCCTCGCTCTGCCGGGGGCGGGGGGGGCGGCGCGGGCACAGCCGGCGGCAGGGGTCGCGGCAGGGCACCGGGATCTCTTTAAGCGTCTCCTCTCTTCTCGGCGGGGAGCGTGCACCCTGTGGTCGTGCCGTGCCGTGCCGTGCCGNCACGCGCCTCTCCCGCCCGAGCGGAATTTAAACTGCGTTTCTGTCCTCGCGCAAAGCACCAACGCCGCCGGGGCCCGCGCGCCTCGCCCCCTTTCCGCCCGCCAGCCAATAGCGGGGCCGCTTCCTTCTCCTCCCCGCCAATCGGGGCGCGGTTTATTGCCGGCTGGGAAAGCAGCGCTCGGTACGCGCGCCCGACCGCTGTGGAGCTGCTCTGTGGCGCGGGGCAGGCGAGCCCTCCTCCGCTTCTTCCTCCGCCTCCTCCTCCCGCCGCTCCCCCGCCCCTTCTCCCCGCGCTTTGTTGGTGCCTCTCCCGGGAGAGCGGCGGCGGTGGCCGGCGGCGATGCCCGAGTTCCTGGCGGACCCGTCGGTGCTGACCAAGGAGAAGCTCAAGAGCGAGCTGATCGCTAACAATGTGAGCCTGCCGGGCGGCGAGCAGCGCAAGGACGTGTACGTGCAGCTCTACCTGCAGCACCTCACCGCCCGCAACCCGCCCGCGATCGCGCAGCCCGACTTCTCCAGCGACGAGGAGCGGGAGCCCACGCCTCTGGGCGCCCGGAGCCGCGGCGTTGCCGCCGCCGCCGCCGGCCGNGCTGTGCTGAGAACGCGGGTCCGTCCCGCCGCCCGGGGGCCGCGCCGGGCAGCGCTGGGAGCGCGGGCAGGTCGGAGCCGGGCGGGCACCCGCCAGCTGCTCCTCCGGGGCCCAGCCGGGCCGGGGGTCCCTCCGGCTGGGCCGGGGCAGCGCGACCGTCCCTGGGAGGGTGCGGCGGCCCCCCGAGTGTAAATTGGGAAGCCTTTCCTGTGGTTTGGCGGGCGGCCTGGCGAGTAGGAAATTTCGGTGTTGGAGGAACGAAGCGAGAGAACCGCACGAGGTTATAAGTTAGTCTGGAGAGGATTCCCCGTCGGCTGTCTCGGTCGTCGTGCGGCAGCACTACTCGCTGTAAATACAGCTAGATGAAAGGCTGAAGCTGTGAGGGAGCAGCGCGTTTCACTTAATAAACGGATCTGTTTAGTGTAAACGGTCTGGGTAACGTATCTGTCTCGCTCGTACTTCTAGGCAGGTGTTTTATAGCAAAGCGTCGCTACTGCGTGTTCAGTTGGTGCACTGTTGCTTTCTTAGACTTTGTCGTGTCGGGGAAGAGGGGGAGCTGATGCTGTTTGGAATTTTTCTCTTCGGGAAAGTGTGATTTTTCTTATTAATTTATAGTAAGTGGTCTGTGAATTTGAATGTATAGAGAAAGCAATCTTGTAATTGGTAGGTCTAAGCTGTCTAGTCTGGAGTAAAGGCGTGGATACTGATTGCCGGCTTCCGGAGTTGTAGTGTGTGTGATACTACAACCATTTAATTGTAGCCGAGATAGTATCTTTCAAAGCTCATTAGTTAAGAGAGTGAAGGAATTGAGAACTGCAACGTTAAGAGGAAGGGATTTGTAACTAAGTTATTTACCTCTTTTTAACATCTGTCTAATTCCAGTATTCACTGGAGTAACTTTATAGTGAACTGGGCACTTTGCTGACTTCGAGTGTTCTGCTGGGAGTGCTCATAAGGTGCTTTTGAGTAAAACAGGATGAGATGGATCTGACTTGTTTCACACTTGGAGGAGGGACGTCTCAGAAGTACTGAAGTTCCTGTCCTAGGTCTGATTTTTCCTTTCCACAGTGCTTTAGTTTAAACAATTCTGGGTGACTTTTTTGATGTTTACAGAATGGGTGGTTCTCCTACACTCCTGTTAACAATGTCTGGAAGGCTCTGTGCTGTTTATGCTTATCTTGTGTGTTAATATCAGAACATTGTATCATCATAACTTCCAGAACTTCAGCGAATAGTCTAGTGATAGTTGCTGAGGTTCGGGTCCGTTGTGCCCTATGTTGTTATCTCTCCCAACAAAAACGACCCAGAAAAATCCCAAGAAAATAATACCTGCCAAGCAAAACAAACAAACTTGGAGGATGTATAATTTTTGCTGGCTTTGTGCAGCTTAAGTAGTTCTGAAACTACTTTGAGTAACTGTTGTCCCTGTTAATGCCTTCTGCCATAAGGGTGTTTCTCTGATCATCTGTCCTTCAGAAAGAGTTACAGAGTGTTTCCAGAGTGATTTGCCCCCCCAACATTTGGAAGGGAGAGAGTGAAAGAAGGCTTGCATCTCAAGGGACTGGGTTTCTGGTGAGGAAACAAAATACCTTGATAAGATTGAGAGAGGACAGGAGGGAAAGCACACAGAGCTCAAAGAGAAGAAACTAGAAATAAGGGGCAGAAGGAGGAAGCTGGAACTGCAAGGATTTATGGAAAGGAGGAATAAAATAGAGGAATTCCCTATTACCTTGAAGTCACTTAAGCTCTGGAAAAAAACCCTCTTAGTAAATTCATTGTTTTATATTGGGCATTGATTTTATGTTACACATTTAAAGGGGGTAGAAAACAGTTTGTGCTGGGTGCATAAGGAAATTAAAAAAACTTTATAACATGTACTGCTATAATAACATGGCTCTTGCCTGGTTTTAGGTTGATATCTGAATAACAAAATTGCAGTGTTTTATTAGTTCCACTTTCATGTATGTTACAGGCCTTAAAAATTGGCGTTTGTACCTTGAGGAGGGAGTTTTAAACCAGTTGTTTCAAAACTTGTAGGCAATCAAATATGTTTCTGGAACACCAAAATACTTGACTACATTACAAAGGTATCTTCCATGGGATTAAAAAATGTAGACTGTGTTTCCTGTATCACTCTAAAAACTTACTACTGCTTAACTTGAAAGCTGCAAAAGTCTCTTCAATGCAGATGACTCAGTCCAGGCCAGTATTAACTTGTAAAAATGTTTGAAGGAGCACTTACATATGCTTGCATTTTGCAGGGTTCTGTCCCACTGTACATTCTCTTGTTCCTTATTTGGTATTTCTTTAGATCTGTCTTAATCTAGAAAACTTAAAAGACCCCACCCAAACTGAGCAACAATAAACAATCAAAAAACCTCAAAGGAACTGACTCAGGAGTGAAGACTTGCTCTCACTGTTGAAAAGGATGAGTGAGTGAATGAATGAATGAATGTCGGATGCATAGGAGAAGTAGAAAAGGGCCAGAATCACTCTTGGAACAAAGAAATACGTTATTTTGAATGAGATGCATAACCCCTCGTTTCTGAAGTTTGTGCTTTTGCAGCAGCCATACCCACACAAAGTTGTCAGTGCTTAACTGTGTGCTGCTGAAGGCTTGACAGCTGTTCTCTGTTGCTCAGCTCCTCTGAAAGCTTTGGGATTACAGTCAAAAATCAGGCTGTCCTTACTTTCTGGGCATAGGCTGTCAAAGATCTACAAAATACAATGTTTAATATGGCTTTTGGTGTGAAAAAAAATTATCGCAATTGAACCCATCGCTCTTCCAGCACAGCTCTATGAATATGACATCCAATCCAAGAATATGGAGCTCACTTTGGCTAGATACTCCTACCAGGAGAGGAAAAACTTTTAAACCCGTGCCTCTTTCTGTGCCTCAGTGTGATAACATTGTTCGGAGGAGCCAGCTTCTGCAGGTCTATTAATGTCTTTGAACAAGCTATTTTTCCTAAGCCTGTTTAGCATAGTGGGAGTTGAGGACAGTGACTGGGTGTGTGAGACACCTTTTTGCTGCGGGGGGAACCATCTGTATCTGGATGTCCCTGGTCCTGGTTAGTTATGGCTGAATATCAGCCCAGATAGCTCAAAAGTAACTATGAAATTGCATTTTTGCCTCTTTAGGACCATTGTTTTAAAGCACATGCCAAAAATATTGTCATGACACTGTTGCCAAACAGGAGCTGTGCAGAGCTCAGAATGTGTAGGTTATTATGACTTGGCTTATTGATGTATTTCATGTCCTGGAATGATCTCTTATAGAGCACATTGAGTGTGTTTTTGACCTTTAAAATGATGATTTGAAAAAGATCAGTGAGTTGTCTCCTCCTCAGATCTGTTAATGAAGGTGTGATGGAGTAATCTGGACCTGAAGGGCCTGTTTGTTGAAAGGTCATAGGAGAGACCTATCAAGAAAAGATGTTTGGATTGGTTTGTTGGGTTTTTTGGTTTTGTTTGTTTGGAGATCTTTTTGTTCTAATCAAGTAGCCAAGTAAGTCAAGAGCTAGCTTCAGTTCTTTATGTCCAGAATGGTGGGGTAGTGATAAAATCTGTATCTGAGGTAATTATGGCTTCAACCCTTTCCCTGTTGGAAAAGAAAAGGTAAGTAAATTGGTAATTTATGCAGATTAGATGTGTGGGAAGTGAAACTGCCTGCTAGGATAGGTGAGATAATGTAAAGCATATGTGCTTACCCAGTGAAGGAAGGGAATCTGTTTGGTATTTCCTATGTGTCTATATGTCTTCATTATAATGTGCTGTACAAATGTGACCCAGAATGCCCAGATGGAAATCTTTATGGCCCTTTAAATGGCAGTCATCTGCTGGCTGAGTGACAGCTGTGGGCAGTAGAAGTGAGAGGACCAAAGTAATTCCTACTACAGTGAGAAGTCCTGCCATGCTGTCCTGCACCTTCAGGCTTTCTGCAATTCTAGACTCATGAAGTGAGGAGATAAGCTTTTTAGAGTGCTGGTGTAACAATGGCAGTTATTTTTAACTAAAATAAACCTGCTGAAGTAATTTTTGTGTAGAAGTGCATGTCAGCTGTTTAGCAAGGACACATCCACAAGCCAGATCTCCAGGTCAGCATTCTGTTGATTGAGCCATGAGACCCACCTGTTAATTTGGTTTCTTAATTTGTGTTTTTGTTGGGAATTTTTGTTCTTCCACTTCAGTTTTCTGGAAACAACTCCTCATTATGTAACATTCATCTCCTTTCTGAGTGGGTACATTCCCTTCTCTGAGTAACATGGAACTTGGTGTCTGGGGGTAGAAGGGGGTGGAAGAGTTGAGTACAATCTTATAATTCAAGACTCTTACTGTGTATCAGCTTAGAATTTCTAAGTTTGGCCCTTACTCACTGGTTAAATGGTAGTGAGTTCTATGAGTTGTGTGTATCAGTACCTTTCAGTGGCTACTGCCTATTTCCTTTCCATTGTTTATTTCATGAGTCCTGTAGCTTTTGGTAAATAGTGTCTCCAGGCCTTTGAGATTAAAAAGTTCAGTAGGATTTAGCTTTAAAAAAGAAAGTTCTACTGCAGGAAATGTCAGTGTATGGTAGAATAAAAAGCACAAGGGTACAGCATAAGTCTATTATTAACACTTCACATATGCAGTTCCTTATCTTCACCTCTCCTAAGAGAAATAGTTATTTGTTACCAGAGAGGACACTGTGCAAACTGGAGAATTAAAGAGCATTCTGTTAGTGTGATTTTGACTTTCTTTAGCTTATCTTCTCAGAGAAACAGCAAATAGGCCCCTTCCCTTTCTCTTTCTAGTGATGTAGCTGTACTTGTTTGGGATTAAAGTCACTGTGCATTCTGAAGTAGGTTCTATTTAACTTGGAATTTGAAAAAGCATCTTTGATGGCCCATAGGTATTGGTTATATTATTTAATGGCTCCTCCAAGGTGTTACTTATGTTTGTCTTTGGAATTGTGCTAGCACTTGTACAGCCGCATGTCAACTTTGCCTTATAAACTGGTCTGTGGCTGTTCATTCTTATTCAGCAGGAATGTCAAAGGTGAGGCAAGGGGCAGGTACCTTCCAAGTCTGAATTCTGATTACTTGCATTTTCTGCTCTTGTTAATGGAAATACAGAAAAACTTTGTGCAGTCAAGAGATAATCCTCAGAGAAGATGAACTTGTCTTATGCTCTTGTTTTTCTGTGGCCATGGTACTGAGAATGCTGTGTGGCAGCACGTGATTAGAATTCATTGCAGTACTTGTTTGAAGAGTCGCTTCCTAGGTAATCTGAAACTGAACCTGTCAGATACCAATACCAAACTGCCATCTCTGGTGAGAACAAATCTTTTTCAAGTCAAGGATGCAGATTCTCTTTCATCTTCTGTTTTCTAGAAAATAGCAATGCCTAGAAATACCTTTTTAATGCTGCTACCTCTCGGTAGAATTAGAAGAGCTTCAGGTAAGGTTTACTGGTCTGGATATATTTTTGCAAAAATATGTACATTATGTGCAAAGCGATCAGCTGCGCCACCTTACTTTGTCAGATCCTGGAACACAACAATTGTGGCAACACAATTTCGTTTTAAGCTCTTCACCACTGCACCACAGTAAGACAGATTTTACCAGTAATCACCAGACCAGGAAAGTGTTTGTGTGGTTTTTTGTCGTTTTGTTTGTTTAACTTACAGTGATAAATTTTAAAGGTAGTTCTTCTGATCTGTCTTATGGCATTGTCCAATGGATAAGTTACCATGATGCACAGGAAGTGTGGTGGTGCTTTATACTGCAATAGTAGTGATAAAGCTGATGTTTTTGCTGAGGTTAATGCTGTCACACCACAGCCCAGGTATGAGAGAAATTCTTCTATTCTGCCTTACACTACTAGGGACTGATTTTATGGTCCAGGGAATGGTTAAATGGCAACTTTCTGCTTGTACAAGTGAAGTCATATGCCTCTGCTCTAAGGAGACAGGTATTCAAAAGTAGAAATTGTGACCTTGCAGAGCACAAGATGGTCAGTCTGTCCCATTTATTGAAGAACGTGGATTGCTTTCAACTTCTTTCATTCTCTCCCTGTCCTTTTTCTCTGTTGAAACTGATTATTCTGATGGTCTCTGTGTGACAATAGTGCAGGAAAAAGTGAAATGGTATGTGGAAGGAAAAAAAATCCAAACACAAAGATACCGGGAGTTTACATGAGTTAGAGTACCATAGTACTCAGTTGCAGTTCGATTTCTGATAGTTAATATTTCTGTAAAACATCCAGTAGAATGCTGAATAGTTCTTCTGGTATATATTATGTTATCTTTTGTGATCTCTATGTGATAGAAAGGTAGAGATAGATTAAATTAGGTTTGCAGTTTCTTTAAAGTGTCATTGGAATGTTGATTTCCTGCACCGTGGTAGTTTTCTTCTGAAATATGGAATAGCATCTTGGTTAATCTGCTTGGTGATGTGTGCAAACACTAGAGCTGTCAGTAGTCTAAACAGATCTCAACAAGAAAACCTAGCATTTGTTTCAAAACTTTTTTCCACTATTTAGACAGTTCAGTAGTCCAGAAAAAATGCACTGAATACAAAATTCAGCTTAATGTGATACTTAGCTTGAAATAGTGTTATGACCAACACATTCAGCAGTAAATAAAAGTTTCATATAGCTGCAGGTTGGTTGTTTTTTGTGTGCTATGTAAGTAGGCTCAGTTGATTCAAAAACTAATTAGGAATGGAATGACTGGTAAAGTGAGTTGTAAATCTCTCTCTCATCAAATCTGACGCTTTAATGAGCCTATACTTCCTTCAGACTGCTTGCAGTCTGTTTCTTAGAGTGATCATGAACTCTTGGAGAGCCTGTTCTTTTCAGCAGTTGAATTTAAGTTCATCATGGTGGGATATTTACAATCCAGGGGTTAGAGGAGAACCTGGAGTCGGTTATATTTGGGAAATCTTCTCACAGTCCTTTAAAATACCAAGATACTTGAGGCAAGACCAAGCTTGCATGCAAATAACGTTGAACTGGCATTAATGGCTAGCTAGATACTGTTGGCTCATGTCAATGATCTTACAGTGTTTTGGTTCTGTCTTATAAAATGTAACAAGAAAAAGACCTGTCAATTGTGACTGAGTGTTACAGCATTTATGTATTTGGAGTTTTAGTCTTTGAGTACCAGAAAACCCAGATAGGTTTGCCTCTGAGCCACCAAGCTGAGAAGAATGTTAAGTGTAGAAATTGTTTCTGTTTATATCCTACAACTTTGAGATACAAATACAACTTATTTCAAAGTAATATCAAGATCTTTCTTAGTTTAGAGCATGCAAATCCTAAGCGTATTTTTTTCTGTTTTACCTCTTTACTTTCCTTCCAGTTTTGGAGCTTGAAATGCCTATTGTAATTGTAGGGGTTTCCCAAGTTGAAGAAATGTTATGATTGCTCTGTTTGGATCTAGCAGAAACTGCTAGTTTAGGAGTAGCATCTCGGCAGATTATTTTGTTAACCATCTGCATGTGGTGGTGGTACATTGCCAACTGTTAAAGTAGTGTTGCCAGAGTTGAGTCTATTATTTGTTAGAGCTGCAGTAGCAGAGGGCTGAGCAGACAGGCAGGATTCTGAAAATTTGAGGTTGTTTCTGATTTTGCCTTTCCTACACTCACTTTGTAACATCATGTAATCTCAGGGATAATGCTAGGACAAGTAGGAATAGTTTCAGAAACTTGCTTGTGAGGATGTCGATACTGAATAACTGGTTCCATATCATTAGAGGAACAAACGTTGACCTACTAGGCAGAAAAATGGTGTAAAGAAATGCCAATGAAACATAAACATTCCTAGTTAAGTGTAGTGATGGTGAAACAGCTAGAACTTCACTTCTCTGGTCATAGGAAAGCAATGCCCTCCCATTGTTTACTTGAACTGCAAATTAAAATGCAGGACCAGAATAATGAGTAAGATTTTTTTTTTAGCTATAGAGGAGACTTGTAATGGGGTATTTCCTTCCTAAGTAGGAAACTTGTGCGTGTTTGTTTAGTAGGTGTAAATGTTTGTACTGTTTCACATAATCTCTAGTAGTGGTGCTGGGGGAGAATATAATGACTTTCTTCTGGGTTTATGTGTTTAGTACTCTTATGCCTTTCTGTTCCCTTAGAAGAAAAAAGATGTGTTCTGTATTAACTGTAAACACCCCGTCTCTCATTTTCCCCCTCACACACAGAAAGCTACGAAGAAAACTGACAAACCCAGGCCAGAGGAGAAGGATGACCTGGATGTAACAGAGATGAGTAATGAAGACCTCCAGGAGCAACTTGTGAAGTATGGGCTAAATCCTGGCCCCATTGTAGGTAGGTCAACTGAACCAGCAAATACTCGGTTGTTCGATGCACTTCTCACCGAACCTCACTTGTGAGTGCTCTAAACTCACCTGATACAGTCACTTATTAATACCAGTACTGTTGCAATCCTACTTAGGATGTTTTCATGGAACTATTTACTTTGAGAAGACTTGAAGCATTGCAGTGTAGGCAAGTCTGCAGTTTGCTTCTCTTGTGTTCTAGGCCAGCTGGAGATGTTCCAGCTTCTATTCTGAAGCTTACATGTAACTATTAGTTAAAGTTCAGTGCTGGGGTAATTAGGTCTTCTGATACAAAGGTTGAGATCTAGGTCCACTTAAATAGAAAATACATCTTACATAATAACCTAATAGCATTGAGAGCAGAATGAGAACAGGGAACTTCCCTTTCCCTAGAGCATTTCCTACTCACTGCCTCGTGCGGTAATGTTTTGCTTTACGCAGATTTTGTTCTGGCCCTTTCAGCCTAGCATTCTGTCCTGTGTGCTGGCCTACATCAGGAGTAGTCCTGACCCCAGCCTAATCTCCTGCCTTGGGCACTCATCTGTGATGTGGGATCAAAGGGCCGTGCCTTTCAGATTGTGCACTAGCCTAATGGCAAGGGAATTTGATTTCACAACTCTTAAAAAAAATTGTTGTCTGTAGCATGCTGAGCCTTCTGTGGAATGTTCTTGAAATCCTAGGTGGATGAAAATGTCAGTAACAGAGCCTGCAGTCCTGTGTGTATTTAAAGTCTTATATATAATATTTTCAGCTAGCTGATTCTGTATTCCTTCCTGTTCAACCTGTTCCTCTTGGATAGTACTCAAGTCTGCAAAATGTAAGAACCTATGCAGTCCACTGGAGAAGTTTGGTCTAATTAAATGCCTTTTGTTCTTAGAGGGTATGGACTCTGTTTCTTGAGTCTGTAACTTACTTTAAGTGTTGTTTCCTCTTATATGAAAACTCTAAGGTTAGGATTTTTTTCTGCCCTTCAGGCACCAGTTGCCTGCATGGAGTTTTGCCAGCACAGTCCTGACATGGAAGTATGTGCTAGAGTGATACCTTTTAAACAGCTGTCCTTGTGGATCAAGTGAACCAACCTAATGGCTAGACCCAGCAAACAGCAAGTTCTGTTGTTTTTGCTTGCTTGCAACACCTCTGATGCTTATTGGACTGAATTTGCCAATAAGGCATAGGCTAAGGGTGAAGGGGCATTCATTCCAGGGTAAAGGAATTAAGAGATGAATACTACAATCTGTGTGGAAACTATTGCCTTTGCAATATCAGACTCACTAAATTTTTTGTGAGGGCATAACTTGTATATTGCAGCATATGAAACAAAAAGCATCTAAGAAACAGATAAATTCCCTTTCCGTAGATTTCCTTTTCATAACTTTCAGTGTACAAAGAGGTCTAAGTTGTGTACCTAGAGATATATCCTCTGGCCTATACAAACAGATTGAAAATAAATAAAATGGTATGTTCAGAGATTCCCAAGGGATATGTAACAGCCAAATTTCTATCAATGAAATTAAGAAAGATGAAAACTGTATCTTTAGCATGTATCCTTACTTGTTACAGCTACCACTAGGAAACTTTATGAGAAAAAGCTGTTGAAACTAATGGAACAAGGTCCTGAGCTGAAGGCACCTGTGCCTCTCCCAGCAATTTCAACTACTGAGAACACCAAACAGAATGGAAACAATGATTCTGACCAGTACAGTGACAATGAAGAAGGTAAGACTGAAGTGGAACTTGCATTGGAACAATTCAAATTATACATCAATAATATTTGCAGTAGAAATATCTTAAGAGGGTATGGTGTTGCTGTTAGGTGAGGCTGTAAGATACTGCTGTGGGCCACGTGAGTCATGTGCTTGATCAGCAGTACTAGCACTGGGATGCAGGTGCCTGTTCTGGGAAAGGAAATTTTTGCTATTGAACTTTTTTTGTTACTGTTCCCTTTTATCCATTTTCCCCAGACTGGAGCCTTAATCAGAGAGAGGGAGAGGGAGAGAATGAGAACTGCATATTAGGTGTTTTGGTATTCTTTGCACTTCATACTTTAGTACCAGTGCAATTTTTGTCTTATGATGCTCACAGTAGTTATTTACTATGGGATAGTGAATGAATGTTTGTTTATTAAACTCTTATACCTTTTCTAAATGTCTCTCACTTATGACTCAATGCCTTTAATGCTCTGTTATTTATGGACTTAGTTTGGGCCAGGTTGGCCCCTGGGTGTGTTGTGGTATTAATATCAAGTTTGTATCAAAAAACTGTAGTGGTGGGGGAAGTGGAACCTAAATCATACCATCGTACATCTTACAAGAAGTAAAAACACTGTAGTCTTTAAAGAGTGACTTGAATGGAATGTTAAAAAATGCTTATTTAATGGGCTTGGTTTTGGGGGTGGGTTTTTTGGTTGTTTTTACAGGAATATCCATGGAAGTAGGACAGAAATTGTTGTTAGTGACAGTTAGCAATTCAGTTGATCTCCCTTGCGTATTTGGGCTTGTTTTTTCTCTCTTGCACTTTCTAGGGGTAAAGGATGTTAGAAATTGATTCATTTATTTTGGGGATAGCCAAGAAACCAGTCGCTAATAACAGCTACCTCCTTATAATTACATATGCTTCAGTATTTTAAAATAACTTTAAGGTTATTCTTCAAAAGTCTTTGTTCTGCTATGTTTAATGGAGAAACATGTTCCTCACAGCTTTTTAGGGAAATGGTAACTCAGAGCTATGTTGCCTCTTAAAATGAATTTTTATTAGAATGCAATTGATTTTTAACGAGTACCACAACCATAGTACAAGTATTATAGAAACTAGTTCTATTAAACCTGGTTGCAGATCCGAAGACTGAGCTGAGGCTTGAGAAGAGAGAACCACTGAAAGCCCGGACAAAGACACCAGTAACACTCAAACAAAAAAAAGTCATTGAACACAACCAGGTATGTTTAATATAGTGGCATGTGGAACAGCTACTAACTGCAGGTTATGCACTCAACTAAACACTTTACTACTTTTAACTGAGCTGTGCTGGTTTTTGAAAGTTCTTTCAGAAAGCCTGTTCTAATACAGCATGAAAGTCTTCTGAATTAACTATGGCTGCTGTTTTTAGCCTTTCTGATAATGTTTGAAGTTTAACATTCTAGTCTGACTTGCCAAGTGCTGTAGCACCTCCTAGAGAAGAATAGTAGGCAACCATAATGTGTAGTTTTGGAAACCTGGAAGGTTTCTAAGTCACATGGGCTGATGTCCTGTTGGATGATTAATAAAAGCAGCGGTTTCTAAAAAAAAAAAAAAAAAAGTTTGGAAAAAGGGATACTTTTTTATTTTTAAGTGTTTCTAAATACATATATATGCCATATGTTTTTCTGGTCTGATATCTACAGATATGTGTATGCATTTTAAATACATGTTTACTGACTCAAATATAATATATGATGTATTTCAGTTTATGCCAATATAATAATATGTGTGTACATGCATTGACTAGTTGTCCATATAATATTTTTCCTTCCAACTATGTTTGTAGCAGCAGTACCAGAGTAGACATGAATTTGAAAAGCTGCTCCTAAGAAGAAAAATAAGTAACAAGTTTAGATCTTGCTGTATGTACCGCTTGTCCTTTACTTATAAATAATACTAGTCCTGTTATCTTGATGAAGGAGGGATTTTACAGAAGTGCCTCAGATTTTCAAACTGGTGAATACTGGATTTGGTAGCTGATGGTTGATCTGTCCTAGTGATGTGACAGTGTCAGTAAATACCTTGTTCCCCAGCTTAGGTTACTCAGGATCTTTACGATGTTACTTATCTGACCAATAAGTAGAGGAGTTGTGCTGTTGTAAAGGACTTGTATAGAAAACATTCAGTGACTTGGAATCTGACTTTTAGCAGATGTATTTTAGCAGATCACAGTGACTTTTCTTAGTAGTTTATGGTAAATGCCAGACACTTGCACTTGAGATACATATGTGTATATATAAACAAGCTTTGGCTATGAAGTCTCTTGAAGCAGGTAACATGCTGCTGTGTGACCTTGGGTAATACAGTACAGTTATGGAGATCCATAGTTCTGCTTTTTTTAATCAGATTTTTATGGTACAAGGTGAACAGATTTCACTTCTACAAATCAAAATGCACGTAATTCAACACACCAAGTATTCCTTAATTTATTCAGACAAATTCTGCTCATTGTGGTCTTTATGATGGACGTCTGAATCTTTAGGCTCTTGTATTTTAAGAATTACTTTTTTCTAAATTGCTATTCAGCCAGAAATTCCTGGCAGCTTCAGTGTAATAAAGATACTAAATTCTGCTATCCAGTAACAAAAAATTCTAGTCTTCAGAAACCCATTTTCAGAATAAAAGGAAAAAGATATAGTGAGGTACGTGTGTCATTTTCAAGTGGTGATTGTTTACTCGATTTTTGTCATCCAATTTCATTGTATTAATACTAGGTTGTTACAGTGTTTTGTCTTGCAATCTTAGATGTGCAGTATAGATGCACTATTTTGAAACTTACATATTTTAATTACCAGCAATTAATCAACGTAATATCAGATTAATCAAAAAAGTTATCTAATTTCAAAATTGTCAGACTCTTCAGAAAATCCTAACTATCTTGTTAAACCTTTTACTTTTCAACTCCTGACTGCTGTGTTAAAAAAAAATACAGAGCAAAAAACAACAACTGAAAAAAATGCTTACAAACACTCCAACCCCCCCAACAAAAATTTGCAGCTGCTTGAAGCCAAGAACAACTCAATGCTTTTGGCCAGCAAATGTGTGTAGTCATCTATTTTGATGAGAATAAAACCTGAAAATGGAGAAGACTTTTTTTCTTTCCTTCAGTGGAATGGATCTTAGGTTTTCAGCTAATGTGTCAAGGGACTATACTCATGTTGCAGAATTATTGCAACTGTCATGTACTGTTTGGCATTGGCTCAAAGACTGAGGCTCTCAAGAGTGCTGAGGCTGAACTGGTGGGCAGTGTGGTGTAAACAGACTTGCTGGTTACTTCTGGGTCCTGTGCAGCACTAGTTTTAGTTCAGACATAAGCTGACAAGATTGTCTGTCATTTGGCAAGGAGAGATGTTGCTGTTCTCTTAAGAAGAGAGTGCAAATAGATAGTCACTAGGAGTGCTGCTAGAGAAATTGGGTGGGGAGGTTGAGCAGGCCTATGGGTCTTATCAGTCACTTAGCACTGGAGGGCTGGATGAACTTGAGCTCAGCTGTTTGTGTTTAATTATGTTTAATTACCTCCTCATAGTGAACTGAAAAAGTGGGCAGAAAGCCCTAATTTGAATGCTTCCAATCTGGTAGGTGAATGTAGAATTAGAATTCACAAGTGAGCCTGAGGTCTCATAGTAAATGGCACTGGACAGAAAGAGGCAGGCTATACAATGTAAAATCTAAAGAGCAATGTAGAACTAATCTCTCTCCTTGAGACTTCTTACAGTGACATTTTGCATGTCCTGTATTCCCTTATTTCTTGCTGTATTTTTTTGAATACTTGTACAGCTGGTTTATTAAAAATAAAACATGCTGCATTGCAGCTGCTGGCACGCAAATGTTGTGTGACATACAGCCAATAAAAAAACTTGGAGTGATAGCTAAGGTGAAGTCATAATCTAGAGTTTCACTGCTCGTGAGTAATAGGTGCACATGCTGAATAGTGCTTCAGTACCAGTTGTGTACCACTGTAGTTTCTCTGGTTATGTCCAGGGTGTTTGTAACACTCATGTTTAGGTACACCTTCTGATAGAGTTGGAGGCCTGCTCAGGTGACAGTGAGTGTAAGAATAACTGTAGACAACAGTTTTTATTTCCATTTTTTTACTTTGTTGACTATGCTCTACTGAAGTATGGTTGAGTCTTTTGCAGTAGATTGTTTTTTTCCTAGACTTTTCATGCGAGGAAAAAGTTGAAACTCGGTACTTAAAACACAAGACTGAAGCATCTGAAGGACAAAGAAGAGAAGCGGTTATTATTGAAGTACTTCTAACTTTTCATTAGCCAATAGTTAATTCATAGTCAAACGGTAATGCACGAGCTCTGCATTATTAGGATGAGGGAATTGCCTTGCTGCCTTCTTCAGTGGATTATGTTTGAGTAGAACCACTCAGAAATTAGTATTTTTCTCAAAGCTTCTAAAGAACACCTCTCAAATAGAAAGTTTATGGGGGGGTAGGAGGGGTTGAGGTAGGGAGCCATGACTGTAGGTTGCAGGTTAAATGTTTCTTAAAGAAGGGAAAGCAGATAGCTGGTGAAATATTTAAAGAGGAGTTGGAAGATGTTTCATCAGAAGTCTGCTTAAATTGTAAGAAACTCTTGAGAATTAGGCCAAAATCTACAATTCTAGATGAAATGTCTGAATCTGGACCTGAGGTTTGTGCATTTGGTTTTTTGAAGTACTTCAGTGCCTTTGGAATAAAGTGAAACACTTGTGCTCCCTCTGCTGGGTATGTAGTTGCTGTAATATAGAACTCCATAGAATCATAGAGCTCCTCAGTTTCTAGTTTCACTCTCCTTCTCAAAAAATAAATGCTTTTCAGCCTGTTCTTTTTAACATGTTGTTTTGGGATTAGTACTGTTCTAGTGAAGTTATTTCTGCTCTTGAACCTGTAATTGACAGTTGCACCAGTGTGTATAACTTTGATCAGGACTGAGTGTAACTTCCAAAAACTTGGCAGTACATTACTGTATGAGGTGTTAATGTGCAAAGATTTCAGTTATAACCAAGTAATAATTTTTATTTTTAAACTTAACCAAATAAAAAGGAAAATCTTGTGCATAATCTAGAAGAAGCAGGTTCTTATGTCCCTTTTCCACCTGGAATTAGTTTGGGGACACTGTCTTTGAGAATAAAACTTAAGATGTAGGGGGTGATCTGCATTTGTTAATCACTATAAAAATTGGGTGCTTCATGTTGTTACTTTGTTTTGTAAAGTTTTATGTCAGGCTTGATCTTTAAATTTACTGTTACGTGAAAATTGTTCATTTCATCTCCGTATGTGGAACCTTTTAAGATTCTAAAGTGTCTCCCCTGACCCCTGTGGCTGCATATTAGTTCCTGTTGAAATAAATGTGGCTATGCATAAACCATTCCCATCTCTGCTTGAGAAAATAGAGCCCCATCTCTGTAGAGAACAAGATGATGCTTTCTGCTTATGCTTATAATTTGGGGTTTTTTTGAGGGGGTGGGTTGTAGGCAAGTAATGTGATAGGCCTGAAAGCTTCATGTCCTGTGTCCATGACTTGATGTAACTACTTGTAGTGTTAGTTAGTTCGCTTACACTACTGCACTGAGCAAATTAACAGGTTTTACTGTTGGGCATTATCTACTCGGTTCTATATTTGAACAGTAATGTGCTCTAATGTAAGTATTATGGTCAACGCTAGCAATCCAGAATAATACACTCATTATTGAGTGTATTAGGATCCACGTTTTTTGGTTGCAGATATGTTGCTTTTGGAGTATGCATGCTATCTATTTTAGCTTTTGGTTGTGAGTATCTTATGTTGGGAGCCGGTTTTCATTTATATGATCATGTGTTTGATGCTTGAATAGACCTATTCTCAAGATGAAGTTACTGAGACTGTCTGGACAAGTGGATCTTCAAAAAGTGGACCTCTGCAGGCATTTTCTAGGGAATCTACAAGAGTGTCAAGAAGAACACCAAGAAAAAGGGTGATGAGAGGCTTATTTTAATAGACAACCTTTTTTTTGTCACTGTTAAGGTCGCAGTGGCTATTTTATTCAATTGTTTTCTTTTGTTTGTTTTAAACAAACAGGTGGAAGCTACAGCACAGTTGCCTATAGATGATGCTGTAATAGCAGAGAGTACTCCCATAGCTGAAACTATATTGACTACAAGCAACGAGACCCTAGTAAATATGCTTAGTAAATATATTTAATCGATTGTGCAAGTGGTATTCTTCTGTAATGTGTCTTCACTGACAGAATCACTCTGTTTTGGACAGACAGAAGACTGTTTTAAGGAAAGTAAGACTATTCAGTAGTCTTGGAAACTGCTTATTCAGTATCTGGTTTAGTACCTAATGCTGTTTACTTTGAGATGGGACTAGGTAGACATCTAGGTCCCATCTGATTTATTTTTGGGGGGAGGGTTGAAAAGCACCATTTTAAAAGCTTAGGTATTTTTCTTCATTTAAGTACATGCAGAATATTTGCTTTTAAGTTTGGCTTTCCTTGTTAACTAAATAGCTTTTACGTTTCTAAATGGCTTAAAGAAACTACTTGGAATGATAAGCAGTGTTTCCTGCACTTATTTTGGAGTATCTGTTACATAACCTTCTTGAGTTAACTCCTAACATGCATATGTATTCAATGCGCATAAAGGTTTTGTTGTTTGGTTCTGCCACCTTGCCTCCTTCCATTTTGTATCTTGGCTGTTTCTGAGTTTGAACAATTTTGAATCTCGGCAGGTTGTCAATAGGGTGCCTGGAAATTTCAAGCATGCAGCTCCTACACTGTCAATCAGTGAACTCTCAGACATGCCCAGAAGAACACCAAAGAAACCACTGATGACAGCTGAAGTAAATAAATTAAAACTTAGATTGCTCTTGCTTACTCTCTATGAACAAAATTCTTGTGTGTATGTGCTTACTTCTTAGTACAGAGGGGGTGGAGGATGTCACTGCCCAGGTGACAGTAGTCAGTATCAACTAGCGTTTTCACATGACATGAGAGACGGTAAACTTATTTTTCTTTCCCTTTCAGATTTGGGGGGGGGTGTGTGTGAAAATCTGCTGCTTTTTTTCTTTTTTCCTAAAACAAATGTGTTTTGATGTGTTATTTTTCCTTATTCTGCTATTTTTCTGAACAAAATGTAGAAATTTTTTTCTTCTAAATTCTTTGAATAGCTCACAATAGAGCAGAATTGAGTTATCTACCTTTGCTCTTGTAGATCAGCCTATCCTGAAAAAACAAAATATGCTTTAATTTAGGGAATTAAGTAATAGGAATTCTTTGG
This sequence comes from Serilophus lunatus, assembly GCA_013399895.1. Taxonomy (NCBI): domain Eukaryota; kingdom Metazoa; phylum Chordata; class Aves; order Passeriformes; family Eurylaimidae; genus Serilophus; species Serilophus lunatus. The sequence continues at coordinate 463,347 of VXBA01003872.1, forward strand.
ACCAAATGCCTGAATTGAAAAAGCATCTGTAGATGCCTGTCAGTTATCAGGAAAGAAAGTAATTCTTTTACTGTTAACCTATTCAAGCTGTCAAAACTATCCCTTGGAGAACTGTCTAAAGCACCTGCAAGTATTTGTAATTGTATTAATGTAATACTGTAATATTGTGGAATTTTACATTGCAAGATAATGCTTGTCTGAATTTAAATGGAGTTCATTGCTTCATGTAATTATTGTAGCTCAAACTTCTATTAACACTTCATTTACAATATGACTGGAATGTAGAATTATTTGTCAAACAGAAAGTTGTGGGAAAACTTGATGTTCTAGTTCAAACTGCTGATGTTTTTCAGTCAGTATTTTACTGTACTGTGGTATTGTTCCTTACAGCAAGAAGAGACAGATTGCCCACATCAGTGCCTTTTTAATCATGTTGGCCACAGCCAGTCCTGTGATCTGCTCAACACAGCCATGATAGAGGTGATGGTTAAGGTTTTTTCATCCTCTACATCATTGGCTGGCAGGTGTATAGTATTTACACAATGTATTCTTTATCTTAAAGGAAACTGAGGAGATCACTGAATGCTTTAAGACACCAAAAGGGGCCAGAAGGCTGCCAATAATCAAGGTTAAATGAAGTTCTAAACCCAAAGTAGTAAACTTCTCGAATGTCACTGGGTGACTCGTTCATTCTTACAAATTGCACATGGTTGTGGTCACTGAGATAGCTATGCAGAAGCTTTTTGTTTTGTTATCTGTTCAGCCTCTAACTGTTTTTTGTTCTCTAGGTGCTGGAGAAAACTGCTACAGAAGAGAGAAGAGTAGAAAGGGATATTCTTAAAGAAATGTTCCCTTATGAAGTATCAACACCTACAGGAATTAGGTATTTCTAAGGTTTATGGGGTCTTGTTTCTCAGTTCTCGTAAACCAACTTAAGCTGAGAAGTATCTTTTGATTGTATTGATAGATTTCTTAGGAAGAGTTTTTGCACTCTGGCTCATCGTCAGTAACTTTTATGATGACCACTTAGTTCTTCTCTTCTATATACAAGTTTTGTTAGTCACAACAACCTCTTCTTTATTTAAACGGGGGAGGGAGAATAGGGTAGTACTACAGTAGGAATTATTATTGGACCTTGTGGATGCTGGAAGTTAAATGGAAAGGGCTTTTCTGAGGTAATGACTCTCAGTACTTCTAGATGCAACTGCATTAAGCCTGCTATTAAGATCTCCCAGCCTATATTTGAGTTTTCTTCAGCAAAGTCAAAAAGAATTTTCGGATACCTTTTTTCCCCTTTAAGTAGCAATCCTGTTGTAGTCAAAGATTACTCTTAGCATGTGCACTGACTTGTATCTAAGGAACTTGGCAATGTGCGTGGGGTTTTTAATCCTTACTGCTTTGTCTTCTGGCTCTATGTATTGGTTTAGCCTTCAGTACATATTTTATTGGCCAGAGATGATGTTATGTTTAGAAATTCCAGCAGGGCTGCATAAGTGGTCATTAAAGAAGCAAAGAGAGAGACTTCCTAGAGTTTTATTTCCAGTTATGATCCACTTAGGGTGAAGTAGCATTTGAAGGTTTTTTAAGAGGGGTTTGTTTGAACACTGAATGATTAACATGTCTATCATTACTATTTTTGGACTTTGATAGATATTTCAGGTACTGCATCCCCCAGAAATAATTCTTGGTTCTTTAATTATACTAGAACTTCCCTGTGTACTTTACATTGCCCTCTTAAATATGCAATATTTCAATTTTTTTTTTTTTAAATTAACAGTGCTAGCTGCCGCAGACCAATCAAAGGAGCTGCTAGCCGGCCTATAGAGCACAGTGACTTCAGAATGGAGGAAAGTTTCTCTAAGTATGCCCAAAAATATGGTACCTCAACTGACATGAAGTTGGAGAAACCACCAACAAAAAAAGAACGCTCCATTCCCCTGTGGATAAAAGTTCTTCTCTTTGTTGTTGTTTCTGTCTTCCTGTTTTTGGTTTATCAGTCAATGGAAACTAATCAAGGAAATCCTTTCTCTAAATACCTGAATATTGTTTCTCCGGGCAGTGCCAAGTGAGTATCTATCTGAAAGGCACACCCGATTTGATCTCCTCTTTTTAATTGTAGAGAACTCTTCTGCCCTCTCATCGGCTCAAGGACTTCTTACAAATAATGTGATTGGAACTTGATAAATTGGATTAATGAAGAAAGATAATATTAAATGGACATCGGTAACTTTCTGGACTTTGGACTAGGAGATCACTGCCATAGGAGTAACATTTTTTTAAATCTTTGAACTTTTTTGTAGGCTTTATTTTTTTAATGTGGACATCCTTTAAATTCACTTTTGAGAAAATGTATATTTGTTTTTGCAAGAACTTGGAAGCTGAGAAGGGCAAAAATGTAGTAAAATGTGAAGCTGTGTTTTTAAAGCTTTTTCCTTTGTACAGAAAAGATGTTGTACTTCTGTCTCTAGATTGTAGTGGAGGAGGATTTTAACATGGGATAAAGGGAAATGCATTTCTGGATGCATTTTTTTCAGTAACAACTTGAATTTGATCTGAATTTGAACTCTTAGGATGTAGAGAGAGTACAACCACCACTTTTTCTGTAGATTACTGTAACTTTTTAGTAAATGTAACTGTAACCCTGTTTGCATTTCTGTAAAAGTCCTAGTATCATATTAGTAACTCTGTTTAAGTGTAACTTCATTTAAATGTATCCCATCATTTTAATGCTTACAGTGTTGTAGGAGTTGAATACAAATCTAATTGGCAAGAGATGTCTTAGAGGAACTTATTTATTAGTAATGTGTGGGAAATAAAAATTGCATCAATATAATTTGCTACTAAAATACTTTTTTTTTGGTCAAGGTCGTTATCTGAAGTAGTCTAAATTCCAGCTCTAGCAATGGTCTTTTTTTCTTTTTTAAAAAAGCGAGGTCTTTCCAACACAGCTTTATGTGATTATCAATATTCATGTAGAGAACTATTCTCAAAGTGTGAAAATTCCATATGAAGTTTTATTCTTGTATGAAGAGGGCATTGCTGCATTTTCTCCTACAGTTTCATCTTCTAAGGTGAGATTTACTACTTTCACACAGTTGACTATTTTTCTCAGTGGAAGCATGCTGAAACACTCTCTATTGTGTAACTTGGTTGAGCAGGCAGCTGACTTCACTGCTACCAATGAAGAGTGATAAGCAACAATTTTTTTAAAGTGAATGTATACATTTTTGGTGTGCTTAAATCTGCAGCATACAAATGTTCAGTCTTATTGCTTGGTACAAAATTGCAATAAATCATACTACTTATTCTTAAAGTGCTACTTATAAAAAAGCTGAGAACATTAGTTAATAGTCAATATCTTTTTACTCTAGGTACAATTATTGTGTAGACTATAGCTATGGGGAAGCTTTACTTTCTGTGAACTTTGGGACAAACATGGTAATTTGTAGCAAAGCAATAGTTTTGGGGTTTTTATCCTGTTTAATGTTCTTTTTTCCTTCTAAACTGCTTTTTTGAGTAATCCGAATAGCTGAACTTGTGTCCATCCTATAGAAGATTGTAACATAAGACATTCACTTTTGGTGTCAAAAACGCAGAAAAATAAAAATGATTTTAATGTGTGTTGATTTTCCTTATCAAAATAAATACATTGCTGAAAGGCAGCAAAAGGAAGACAACTGATGTATCAATGGTGTCATTTTATGCTGCTACAGTCTTCCATACTAAAAAAAAGAATTAAAAGTCTAATAGTAAGATCAGCTCATCTCACTTGATGGGAGGGTTACTTTGTGTAAGAGTTTTGCACCATAATCCTTTAGTCTAGGTTAGGCCTTTAATTTGGATGATGGGAGGAGCTAGCCTTCATTTGCTTTTCAGGGCTTAAGGAACTTCATTTTCAATTGAAGTTACTTCTTACACCATTTTGCTGCATGTTTTAACATGAAATACATCTTTTTCTAGTTACATGAAATACTTTCAATTGGCCTCCTTCAGGGATACCGTTAGCATCATTTAAAAAACAAACACAAACCACAAAATGAACTATGGTGCAATTAAATTTTCATCATTCTTTCATTTTTGCACTGTTTTGGAGAATCTTCTCAAGTTCGGTGTTACTTCACAGATGGTAAGGAGTTGTCTATGTAAGTCCTTAAAGAAGCCTGCATCTAGTTCAGTTGTCATTGTAGGAAGCCAAGGCACCTTAAAGAAATGGATGGGCTTTTAATACTTGAGGCATTTAAGAGTGAGAGCCCTGAGACCAATCTCTCTTCTCTTCCTTCCTCCCCTGGCCCCAAATGCAGATTTTTCAGCATTCCTAAAGCTATTCAAGTTACTCTAAGAGTAACACGTGTAAGTTGAATAGTTGTATGTACCGTATAAGTAATGCTGAAGTACGGTGTAGCCTTTGTATCAAATTGCTAAAGCAACAGGAGCTGGTGTTTACTTTTTTCTCAGTTCTGATCCATTAGTTCATCTTGTCTTTTAGACAGAACCAGGTTAAAGTTTCAGAACAAACAGAGAAACAATAGAGCAATTTTATGGACTAGTATCTGAAGTAGAGTTGCAAAAATGGAGTTCTGATGTAGTAAATATTGTTAAGTCCATTTTAGGACAAGGGCTACAGAATCCTGGAAGAGGCCTGTGAAAGTTAATGGCATGACAGTCTTGGTTTGGGTTTGGTGGGGGTTTGTTATAATTGGTCATATTCCTCAGAATGCTGTGCTGAAAACATGGGTCTTGATTTACCTGTCAAAATTGGAGCAAACACACAGCTTGTATTTTTCCCTTTAAATTGTGTTTTAATCTTTTAACATGTATTCAGTCTCAGGAGCCTGGTGTCAGGCTGCAGATCAGTAGAGGATTTCACTTGCAGTCTTGAGACTTAATTTTATGGCATGTGATCCATGGTAAGTCTGTAAGAGCTTCAGTAGTATGGGAGACAAGAAACTCTCAAGGATCTTTAATTTAAATTCTGTGTGTATTTTGAAACCTTGTAGTTACACTGTGTCCTATGTAAAGGAATTTTTTTCTTCTCCAGATTTGCTTGCTAGCAGCATGCTCAGTACTGCCCTATAGAATGATTTCAGGTCCCTCTTAGGCTTTGGTCTGTGTGTTTTGATTTGCTTCTTGTGGCACGGCTTACAAAATCCTTCATGGTATTAAAAGTGCTGCTAGTTACCTTGGATGGTTTTGTTGGCGAAATTTTTCTTTTAAAAAAGTGTTGACTAGTTTGTGCAGAGTTAAAGCAGAGAAGCTGAGTGCAGAAAGAATGCCTTTAAATAATAGAGCTCTGTAAGGAGACTATTCAGTAAAAAAACCAAACACATAATTGCAAATGAAGCTTGTAAAGTTGTGTGGCGTGGCTTGTGTATGGTAGAGGTATTTGGCTTGCTTTGATATGGCTGCAGTTACATATTGGGCTGAAACACTTAAAAATAATTAGAACTTCATCTAACTGATTGGAATTGATACAAAGGTGGGTTGTAATTTATAACTTCTAATTTTGTCTTTACAAACATAGGTCTTTCAAGCATACCCTCTGTTTACATGACTTTTACTGTGTGTTTGGTAAGTCTACCTATCTTTGTCTAAAACTGTCCTATGGCCTTTGCTTTTCTTTCTCCTGAGGGAGTATCCCAGGCTGCTCTGCAGCAGTAGGCTACAAGAGATGTATAGTACACGCATGTGTTCATACAGCTCAGGCTCTGCAAGTTACTTGCAGCCCTAAGGTGGCATAGACACTGCCATTATGTAGCTATTGATATAAAATTGATATAAATTGATATTGTAGCTATTGATATAAAAAAGGAAAATCCCGCATGTTTTCTGTCCCACCTCACTTGGAAGTTTTTTTTTATGCTGGCAGTCTGTGGTTAAAAAATGGTAACTGCATTGCCTTAATTGTTATTTAGGGGGGAAAAAAGTTATGTTGAATGGGCGAGAAACATCTAATGTCTGAGGAGACTTTAGATTTTAAAAAAAAATTAGATGAAGACACAGCATCAATTATTAAGAATAGGAGAAGTTTCACTACTTCTTGTGTTCAGAGGATGTTCAACCCAGCAACCCAGCAAACTTGGATACTGGTGAAGGAGATGCTGCAGTGTGAAGGCTTCCCTTAGGATGTGAAACCTGATCTGTTATGACTCAGTCTAGTAGTTCCAGTGTTGAAACCAGGAAAATGCTCATAAAACATGCTTACAGCAGGAGCAGATGCTCTAACCTAGTTACTAAAAGTGTGGATGGGGGTTTCACTATCTCACTGCATATTTTTGAAAACAGTGTCACCCTGTGGTACAAGCTCATAAGAGCTTTGATTTTGCTTGCATGCTTCACCAACACGTTAGAACTGTGAAAAGTTACTGTAAGACGGGAAGTAGCTTAACAATTTCTTAATTGGATGCTGTTTGGGGCGATGGGAAATGGAGGGGGTGTCTGGTGGGTGTTGATAACAGAATAGATGAAATTAAGAAAACTTTGCAGTTGCCGAACTGGCATTTTCCTAAACTCACAAAACTTGAAAAGCTACTGATTAAAAAAATGGTTTTAATTTACAATAGCTCTTTTTACTGTGAATCTGACAGAGGTAGACACCAAAAGGTAAAATCTTTCAATTCTTCATCTATTACCACCTTCAATGTGTGTCAGAAATCAGATTAATCAAGACGGTTTGAATTGGAGGCTATTGCTATTTTATTTCTTCTTATCTGGGAAGAATTGAGGATATTTTCTGTGTAAAATGATGCACATTCAGCAGGAACAAAATATTCCTGTATTTCCATGGGGCTGTGTTGGACTGCAGTTTACTAGTTCTTGCTAATAGCGCAGCTGTTGGAAGTTACTTGCCAGCAAAACCAAAAACTGTTCACAGGCTGTAACTCATAAGCATCAGTACTAGTTGAGCACATAAATTGACATTAGATGTCTATAAATAAATAGTCATCTGTTCATCCTTTGTAATTGGAAGGAGAAGTTTTCTGTATGTCAAAAATCAGAAAAATCTGCAAGAATTGCAATCATTTGTATCGAATTTCAAGTTAAGAGCCTGAGTCTCAATCATATTTAGAGGTTATTCATTGGAAATAAGTATCAGTGTTTGGTTTTTAGATAAAACATTGCTATCGGGTAGATGCAAGTGAGTAGAGCAGAACAAGTAATGGCAAAATTAACAACTCTGGCTTCTCTTCATTGCTGCCGCTTCCAATGAAATGAGCGGCACTTCAGGCTCCACTGGTTGCTAAAGTATTTCAAGAATGCAAGTTTAATTTGACCTTTTCCTACATGGCAGCTCGAGTCTAGTCTACTCGGGAGGGACTTAACCAACCTTCATTTGTGTGACTGTTAGTGCCATTAGGCATCTGTCGCTTTGGTCTGTATGTGACAGTCTGCCTGGATCAACTTTGTTGTGGAATACAGTGAGTAGAGCCAAGGCCTAAAGGCTCTCCTCGGAACTTGTTAGGAGCTGCTGAGCTGACCAAAGGAGGCGCTTCTTCAGTGTGGTGGTGCAGGAGTGCCGTGCCAGTTTTGATCTGTGTAAACCACTAAAATGAGAGAAATCACCCTATGTTGGGGAAGGTATAGTTTAAAGTCAGTAAGGCCAAGCATGGGTCCTGTGTTAAATAAAATTCTGCTTTTAATGAACCAGTTAACCAGCAGCTGCAGCTCTTGTAGTGTAGGCCATATCCACACGCCCTGAGGGCTTGCTCTCTAAATTTGGTGAAAATTTGGTGAAATATGGCCAGGGAAGGTGCAGACGGTGTGTTTGGCACTGACCGTGCTCGTCTGGCAGCGCCGCCTGGTGAGAGGTGAGCCCTTTCCTAAGGAACTTGTGTCCTGTGACTTTGGCAGGCTGTGATGAGAAAGTATTACTAGATGCGGTTTGCAGAACCGGAATCTGAGGACTTCTTTAAAAAGTGGGTGTGAAGCCAGAGGTTACAGTTACAGTACCGGGCCGACGGCTGAACTCGATCTTAAAGGCCTCTTCCAACCTTGACGAATGTCTGATTAGAGGCCGGGCGCGGCTCAGGGCCGGGCCCGCCTGCTGCCAGCTGGCGTTCGGTTGGACACGGCCCGGGGCAGGGCTGCGGGAGGCGCGCTTGGGCGCTGCCGGGCCGGCGGTGCCCGGGCACAGCGAGAGG
>VXBA01003872.1:471925-494557 GCA_013399895.1 Serilophus lunatus
GGGGCCGGGAGAGGCCGGCGTTGGGCCCGTGCGCCCTCTTGGAGGACAAGGAAGGGCACGGGCGGGGGAGGCGCTGGCAGCGCTTCCGCTGTCCCCTCGGTGTGCGCCGAAGGCGGGAAGAGTCTGGGTTCCCGGGAAAGGACGTGGGAAGGTTCGGGTGCACAGTAATCGCAAAGCCCCCCGCGGAGTCTGTCCTGGGTGCCGGGAGCACTGCTTCTGGCTCTGCAGGGCCTGCAGCCTTGCTCACGGAGGCTCGTCCTTTTTTCATCTGCGAGGGAGAGCAGCGTGGGAATCTCTGGATTCAAAAGACCATCTTTCCTATTCTTTTCTCCCTTTTCTCTTGTTTTTTCCGCTATTTATTCATATTTAAACTTAAAACCACATCAGGGGTGCGTGCACATGCTCCTGGGTTTTTTTTTCCTCATTTTCTTTTTCTCTTCTAAGTACTTGTGGGGTATATGCCAGATAATTTTGCAATTTAAGATGCAGTGATGCATTTTAGATTTAAGTGCTTCCATATGTTTCCCAATCACTTATGTGACTTCTGAAGGTCAGACCTTGATGATACTTTTGTCAGCACAGAATGGGTTTGGTTGGCAAAGCCCACAGAGGGTCATCTGGTTCAACCTCCCTGGTCAGGTCCCGATAGTACTTGAATCATCTGCAGTGAGGGAGAGTCTACAGCCTCCTATTGCTCAGCACTGTGGAGGAGAGTGTGGCTTCATTCTCTAGATACCCTCCCTTCAGAGACTTACACGTTATATAACTTACGTTAAGTCCCCCTCTCAGTTGCCTCTTCTCAAGACTGAACAGGCCCAGGTCCTTCAGCCTTTCCTTGAAAGAGAGGTGCTCCAGACCCTTAATCGTGTTTGATGCCCTCTGCTGGACCTGCTCCAGCAGCTTCATATCTCTCTAGTTCAGAGGAGCCCAGGACTGGAAGCAGCACTTCGGGTAAGGCCTCACTAGGGCTGAGTAGAGGAACAAGATCATCTCCCCTTGGCCTGCTGGCATTGCTCTTCCTAATGCAGTCCAGGATACCATTGGCCTTCTTGGCCACAAGGGCACACTGCTGGCTCATGGACAGCCTGTTTTCACCAGGACACCCAGATCCTTCTCTGCAGAGCTGCTTCCCAGCAGGGCAGCCCCCAGCCTGTACTAGTACATGCCCCAGATGCAGGACCCTGCATTTGCCTTTGTTGAGCTTCTGACAGTTCTTTTCTGTCCATCTCCAACCTGGTGAGGTGCTTCTGAAGGGCTTCATAGTAGTAATAGGTGAAAGACACCTCAGTGTTGGATTCTATTTATTAAATTTTCAGGAAATTACTTCTGGCCTTTAGCGTAGTAACCCTGTTGCCAGCTAACTAAAGCCCTCAATCACTCTTCAGTATGCTAAATATATTCAGTAGGTGCACTTATTTCTTAAAGGCATTATGCTTAATCTTCATCCTGTTTGTAGGCAGTTGTGGTCAAAGGTGGCCAGCAGTGCTTAGTTTTCATAGTCTTTTCTGCTGAGTTCATTATTTCGCATACCAGTTGCTTCTCTGGCCTTTGTGTAGGGAGAATAACATGTCGCAGAAGATATCTGAGCTTGCACAAGGTCACACAATGTCAGCACAAGCCACAAGACCTTTTGAGTTCAGCTCAGGGCATCAACCATAACCCAGCTCAAAGACAGAGAGTTTTATGATCAGCTCTTGGAGTTTGTCCTTAAGATGTCAGATCAGAAGTAGAGATATCAAGTAGTTATGATGTAGTTGTCTTAACAGTAAGCATGTTTTTATGCTATGTTTTTATATGTGAGTAGCCTCAGGGTGTTTGTCTTAAATCAGTGCTTAAGTGTGTTAGAATGACTTTTTTGCCCTCTGTACTATATGTTCAGCTAGATCTCTTCTCAGGTAATGGTTTTTAGGAAATTTGACTTTACTTCTGAAACTCTGAATATACCTCTACTATACCACTACAGACATAGGTACCTCTAAAGAGCTCAAGCCTAATTGATAGTGGCTTGCATTTCCTGATTGGTGTTTTTGGACACTGAGCTGACAGGTCAGTGTGAGTAGCACTGTAATACAACACATACCTTAAGTTCTGCCTTTCTGTGGCTACTGCAAAGGTCTGTCTGTCAGACCTTTCAGGAATGTGACTTCCAGCAAAGTTACTGTGAACAAACACTGCTAGTGTCTGGGCAGCAGGGTAAGTAGTGCAGTGCTGTTGTGTGCAGGCCAAAGGTAGAGTTGGACAGAGCACCCCCATACTCCAGACCTGGAGTCTGCTCCTTGACTACACCTGCATAGGAAGTCAGGTCTGGGTGTGTTTAACCTGTCGTTCTGGACAGCTGTCTGCAAATCTGCCAGCATAGCCAAGCTACTTTGGAGGGATGTGTAGGTCCCAGACCAGTGTATTTACAAGTCTTGAGCAGTATCTTAATTAAAAATACTTTATTTTGACTGTTAAAGGATTTGTAACTTTAAGCTTAGGCTTCATATAGTGTCTGATTTTGTATTTGTTATTTTAAAAAAAAACAACTAAAAATGATGTTTTGTTGTCTTGGCAATTATTTTTAAGAGTTAGGTGAGAAATGTGACTATAAAATACATCTGGAACATTTTGGAGAAAAAGTTCTCTTAAAATAGCCAAGTTATGAGCTGGATAAGCTTGCTAGTATTGATAGCAGTTCTATTGATACTGTTGAGCATAATTGTAAATTTTTGTGGATGTTCATAAAGGAATTTATTTCAGAATCAAAAACAGAGTGAAGAAGCTCTTCATAAGATGGGTTTTTGCTGTCTTTTGGTTTTCATGAGTGTTTCTCTGGAGGTAGTTGGTGTAGCTTTAATAACTGTTCCATTATATTGAAGTAACACCAGTGGATTTAATAGCAAAAAATTATGCCTTTCTACTCAGAGAAGTATTTTCTACATAGTGTATTGTTTTCTATATGCTTACTCAGTATATTAGTTGTTATTAGTTTTGGTTTTACTTGTATATTTAAAAAGTTAAACATAGCTGCAGAATTGTGCTGCCGCTTTATGCTTATTTTATACCATTAATTTTAAACGAATAAAACAAGTTTGAGATTCTGTATTTGAATGTGAAAAATACCTGGAAATACAGTGCATTAACAAAATTCCAATGCTGATCTTGTAGGTCTTCATAGTCTTGTCTTAAATACAGAAGTTAAACTGTCATAGAACATTTAATCAAAGAAGCTTTGTTTCCTGAATACCGGAGGGAATTGTTGGACATTGCAACTTTGAGTCATAATTTCAACTGTCAATTTCTGGGATTAATTCCTATGGTTTAAGTGTGTTGTGAGCTACAACTTTTCTTCCATTGCTTGTTTAAAGGCACCAATGCAATTTGGAAGGCATAGAATCAAATCTTGCCAGTCCAAAAGAGGGTAGTTCAAAGCAAGGGAATTATCTTTTTGTATAACAATACATTTGAATAATACATTACAGGAGTTTATTTCAGTTAATGCTTCTGAGAAAGTAGCAGTTTTGTTTCTTTTCTGATCTTTGTTACCATTGTCATTGATCATATATATGTATTTTTTTCCAATTAACTAGAATACAGCTGTGAATATGGCTCAAACAGATTCTTTATGCTTTGTGGCTTTGGTGGGATTATTAGCTGTGGAACAACACACACGGCACTGGTTCCTCTAGACCTGGTTAAATGCCGAATGCAGGTTTGTGCCGCACGTCAGTATGTGGTGACAGTGACAAAGCATGTTCAGTGTGGGGTACTTAATCTACTAATGAATTGGAGGCATAAACTATACCTTGGACATCACTGTCCAACAGTGCATGGAGCTGATGTAAAAGCATGGTGTGTCTTTATTTTTTGCTGCAGAATACAGTTGTGAATATGGCTCGCTCCAGTTTTACGCTCTGTGTGGCGTTGGTGGGGTCCTAAGTTGTGGCCTGACACACACTGGTGTTGTACCTCTGGATTTAGTGAAATGTCGTATGCAGGTTTGTATGAACTTCAACATTTCTTGAGATTTCTTTTCTGTATAGCCAGAAATTAACAGTTTGCAGTAGGAATGCAGTTTGTGGATGACAGGAAGAGAGTAAACTTGAATGCTGCATTATCACATCTACTGCTGCAAGATTAGTAAAATGCCACTTTCAAGAGAAGCAGAGGTATTTAGGATAATCTGGATGAATTATTTCTGACATCTAAGATATGTTTAACTGACTATATTTGCTAAAAAGCACTCACCACGATATTACTTTTTACTGGCTAGTTGGCTGCTGGCACTGTTCCAGTGCTTTTGGAGTAAGAAAGTAGTGTCTTTTATGTTCTGCAGATCTATGTTTTTTAGTCTGGAGTGATACGCATGTGTAATTTTATCCATTAACACCATGGATATCAATGCATGGCTTATGGATTGGATATCTTCTAACGATGCCACTTTGAATAGAATGGGTAAAACCTGATTGGGTGTCAGTAAAGCCATGCGTGCTTTGTGGCTGCTTTCCTTGAAGTGGTTCTTGATTGAACTGAAACATTGCACTTAATTTGTGATACCAGTTCATGCATTAGAATCATCTGGTGAACAGCCATGGCTAGAAACATACAAATGGATTCACTCAGGCAAATCTGCAAGATTGAAGCAAATTAAAGCAGACGTCTAAATTTCGGGATGATGACTTCCCTCTATCATAGGCTGACGCTAATTATAAAATTGGCAATTTTGTCATTCTAAAACTCTTGAAATTAGAAGAGAACTATGACTTAGACCTACTGGACACACTAGGAGTACTGCATGACAGTCCTTAAAATTGTGTTCTTCTGGATGGCCTTTATTTAGCATTGTTCACTAGGGAGTCTTTTTCACCTACTTTAGAGCACCTGAATTTCAGGTCTCAGACTGCTAATTCTGTAACACATCAGACAGGCTCGCCTTGGGCTACTTGTCCTGGGTTTCTTACATGGTAAGGGTAGTGATACTTCCCTTTCCTTTCCAGCACTTAGGGAAAGGTTCAGTAGGGGGATTCTGTGTGGTTTCCAGGTGTGATCTTTTAAAACCTGTCAGCATTTATCTCTTTACAGATCCAGTACACAGCATGTTACTAATCCTTCCTAAGTTCTCCAGGAAGAAACCTGTTGCCTGCCCTCTGTCTTTTTGAGAAGAGGTCACCTTTGCCATGGTTTAACCAAAACCAGGACACCTGTTACATAGCTAACAACTGAGCATGGTTCTGACTTAGGACATAGTCTCATTTTACAGTGCTTGATTAAATATCCAACTTTTTGAATTTCTGTCTCTTTTTAAAATTGACATGTTTAGATGAACTAGTTCTCGAGTAGGTCACTGCCAGAGTACAAGACAGAATATCAGTCAATGCAGCTTGGCAGGCATGTCCCATATCTCTTTCTGAAAGCTTTGATTGGCTTCCAGTTTGATACCTTCCTTCTTATCCTCTGCGGAACTATTAGATGATGTCAAATAGGAAAAGTGTGATGTGACTTAATTACCTGTTGAAGAATTTCTGCTAAATTATTTCCTTTCGTGTGAAACAAAATTATTCAAATTAGTCTTTTTTAAATTTCTGAAAAGTTAATGAAATCTCACTCAAAGGTTTGTGGGCAGAAGACAGTTTGTATGTAGCCTTTACTACGAAGTCAAAGTACAAATGTAGAACTCCTTGAGTACATTTCTGATCCACTTTGCTCCATTTGTCTTTGACCGTGTGGAGGGATCAAACTGAAAGTAGGCAAACCACCTTTTCTGATTAAGAATCAGGTGCATTAGGTTTAATTTGTGGCAACAGTTGAGTGTAACATGTAGAATGGATAAGATTGCTGACAGGAGCTATCAGATTTCTGAAGAAGCTGATCTATATGTAATTGCAAAATTATACCTCTGACAGTGTTAGAATAGTGATTTCAGGAAGCCTTTTAGCCATGTTGATGAAGAATAAATGTAGAACAAATCCTGAGTATTGAGGAATATACTACCTGTTAAAATAAGTCAGGGTTTGAGACTAGCAAGTAACATTTACAGTTGGTTACATTAGTGTAACTTTGAGTACATCATCTGTCCAGGGAATTTTAGGAAGCCAGCTGTCTGAGGAATTTAAGCGTTTTATGTTTTGGGTAGGGGTGTGAGAAGGGAAATAGTAAGCTGTATCAAGCATTTAACTGCCTATTCTGTTTAGGTTGATCCCCAAAAATACAAGAGCATCTTCAATGGATTTTCAGTGACAATCAAGGAAGATGGTGTTCGTGGCTTGGCTAAAGGGTGGGCTCCAACCTTTATTGGATATTCTATGCAAGGTCTTTGTAAATTTGGTTTCTATGAAGTTTTCAAAATCCTATATGGCAACATGCTGGGAGAGGTAAGCCTTAAATTGGTTTTGTAAGGCTATATATCTGCAACACAAGAGTAATGTGGAGTAATCACAACAGCACGATTCATTAATAAAAATGTGTGTTCACATTCACTTCAGGAAAATGCCTTTCTGTGGCGTACCTCGCTCTATTTAGCTGCGTCTGCCAGTGCAGAGTTTTTTGCTGACATTGCTCTGGCTCCAATGGAAGCTGCTAAAGTTCGGATCCAGACACAGCCTGGATACGCCAACACCCTGCGGCAGGCTTTACCTAAAATGTTTGCAGAGGAAGGCATCTGGGCGTAAGTGTCTCCCTTTCCATTTTTATTCAGGTTCTTGATGTTGAATAATGAAAAACTGTTGCTTTAACTAGTTCTGGCTTCAGCTTTTAATGCTTTTTGGTCTTTTTATTTCAAGATAACATCAGGGAATCTGTGTTAAAGTGGCTGATAATTCCACATGCTCCTTAGATCCATCTTTGTGAGTGTCTTTGTGCTGAGTTCTGCTGGATAACTTCAGTTTCTAGCAGTTCCAGTCAGAGATACTCAGCAACTTTCTGGTTGTACGGTCAAAGATGCTTGAGTCATTGGCATGTGAGAGTAACATAACTGCATGTTAGCTTTCTGTTCTGATAGAGTGGGCTGTAGATGTACAGGTCATTTCTCACTATCAGGACTTGGCTGGTATGCAGACATTGGCCTTTCTGCACTGGTAGGATCACACTACTTTACAGTGCATTGTAATCTGAAAAGTGACTACAGAAACTGCTGTGCAGCCTGGGGATCAGGAAGATTCTAATTTGTGTTGCTGTTTTAAGGTAGTACTCAGGGACTAATACAAATTAAATTTCTGTTCTGTAGGTATTGACAGCTTTATCATACCAGTATCTAGAAGCAACAATAAGTTAATGTATTTCAAGTTGGAAACATACCTCAGATACTGAAGAAAATGAAACTAAGTTTGTGTCTTCTCTGATTAAGTTTCTATAAAGGTGTTGCTCCGCTATGGATGAGACAGATTCCATACACAATGATGAAATTTGCCTGCTTTGAACGTACTGTTGAAGCTCTCTACAAGTACGTTGTTCCCAAGCCACGAAGTGAATGTTCAAAAGGAGAACAGCTGGTAGTCACATTTGTTGCCGGCTATATTGGTAAGGAATCTTTAAGTTCTGTATTTCATTAATGGACTACTGCAACTCCAGAGCCTGTCCCCTCTCAGAACATTAAATAGATGTCACTAGCACGGGAGAACTTACTTGCAACTTTAAAATGTGCAGGGGAAAAAATTATTCAGTCTGTTAGTGGAAAATGGGTCTGTAATAGGACAATACTCTTAATTTTTCCTGTATATTGCCAATGTTGATGTCCAGGTTTAGAAAGTGCAGCTGATTTAAGTGAAAAATTTGCATCTTTGTAAGTGTCATAAAGATTGAAGGGAAGGTAAGAGAAATTTGGATGGAAGGGGGCTTTTCAATATCCAAAGATTCAGAAGTTTTCTTCTAGCAGGAGAGTTACTGCAGAAGGAGAACTGAGATATTTACAGAATCACAGGATCATTTGGGTTGTAAAAGACCTTTATGATCATCGAGACCAATGGTTACCCCAGCACTGCCAAGTCCCCGAGTGAACTATGTCCCCAAGTGCCACTTCCACACGTGTTTTCAGTACCTGCTGAAGGCACCATCCAGGGATGGTACCTCCAATGCTTCCTTCAGCGGCCCATTCCAGTGCTTGACAACCCTTTTGGTGGAGAATTTTTTTCCTGATATCCAATCGAAACATCCCCTGGTGGAACCTGAGGCTGTTTCCTCTTGTCCTGTTGCTTGTTACTTGGGAAAAGAGATCGATGCCCACCCGGCTACAACCTCCTGTCATGTGGTTGTTGAGATAAGGTCCCCCTGAGCCTCCTTTTCTTCAGGCTGAACAGCTTCCCTCAGACACTCCTTACCAGACCTGTGCTCTAGATAAGAGTCCTTTTAGGATACCAGAGCATAATAGCTGCAGTTTATTAGCAAATGGAGTTTCATCTGGTTGTACTTATTGTACACAGTCATGGTACAGCTAAAACACCACAGAACTAATGTCAAATTCTTCTTTCAGCTGGTGTGTTCTGTGCAATTGTTTCCCATCCTGCTGACTCCGTGGTGTCTGTGTTGAACA
Source organism: Serilophus lunatus (assembly GCA_013399895.1). Taxonomy (NCBI): domain Eukaryota; kingdom Metazoa; phylum Chordata; class Aves; order Passeriformes; family Eurylaimidae; genus Serilophus; species Serilophus lunatus. The sequence continues at coordinate 480,429 of VXBA01003872.1, forward strand.
AAGAGAAGGGCAGCACTGCTTCACAGGTTCTTATGAGGCTTGGATTCAAAGGTACATCCTTACTTCCATGTATTTTGGATCCAGTGTTCGTGGTGGTTTTGGGAGGATTTCTGTTTTTCCTCTCATGCTACCCATGCTTTGTTTTGCTCTGCAGGTGTATGGAAAGGTCTGTTTGCCCGTATCATTATGATTGGTACCCTGACTGCACTACAGTGGTTCATCTACGACTCTGTCAAGGTTTATTTCAGACTTCCTCGCCCACCTCCACCTGAAATGCCAGAGTCTCTGAAGAAGAAGCTTGGTCTAACTGAATAGACAACTCATGGACTGACTGCTGGCTGTCCCAGTGATGAGTTTCATGAAACTTTTATATATTTGACTATGTAGAAAACAAACTGTATACAATATCATTATTGGCTGTGCCCTCTCTGCATGAGGGTTTAAATTCTACTACTGTCATTGCCTGAAATAAATGAGAAACAGAGTGCTTAGTGTCTGTTTACTACTGCATATGTAAGCTTCATTTCATAGCAGCAAATATGTCAAATACTCTCCTCACTTTCCTCTCCCCCTGTCCAAAAAGGAATCAGAGAAGTGTTACTCTTCCACTTGTAACAAAACTAGGTTTTCACTGTTTCCAGGAAAGTGCCAAAACCTGCCCTTGCAGAACTACAGAAATGTAACTGCAGTCCTGTGCACTTTTTACTCTGCTGATCATTTGCCTATAATCTGTTACCGTAGTATAGCTGAACTCCTGAATGGCTGAAAGAGAGTGCAGTTTGATAGGGCTCCCTGATCCAAATACTGGCGTTAACCCACAGAGAAAAAAAGAAACTTATACATATTAGAGCTGTTTCTGCCTTGGGGTGGTCATCCCAACTTAACTAACTTATACTTACTTGAATCACTTCTGCTTCTCTTGGCTTTGAACCACACCAAAGAACTTAATCCTTCTGATTGTCCTGTGGAATTAAATGGTAGCTGCTACCTCTTCAACTAAAGAAAAGCTGATGTTAAAAATTTTCAAATATATCTGACCAATGAAAGCTTACTTTAGCTTTACAGCAAGGTAAAAATGGCCTGTCTTTTATTTTAGAGTTGGAAAAACTTGCCAGCTTTTCCCTACATTTGATCTGGCTGTAGGTTTTTGTTTTTTTTCTGAATTAGTTTAATGCTGAGTTTTGGTTGAACCACACACTTCTGCAGTGCAAGGAGCCATACCAGTTGATTTTTTTTTTTTTTCAGATGTGAACTTTAGGTTCCTAGGCATGCGAGAGGAGACAATCATGACAATGTTTTGTTAAGGCAATAAACGTGTTTTTTCCAGTCTTTTACTGAAGGATCATCATACTTCCTTCTGCATTTTACCCACAGTTGATTATCACTTCACCCTCTCCAGTACTATGTTCACATAGTAGAGCTGGAGCTGAAGTATCTTTTGCTCAAAACTGGATATGCTGCCTTCCAGGATGTGAGCTGATGATACATGAGTGCCAAGCTCAGTTCAGTATGTTGTACTGCTCCTTCCTCTTTACGTGGTTCTTCCAGAGCCAGAAGGACAATTAGGGCAGGTGCCATTGGAATAGCATAAATACGCTGACTGCTGCATCCTAGTGGAGTCTGATGTGCCTGCTGTTGTTTTACATAGCATTGAACTTGTGGAAAGACTCCCAGCTTCCAAGGTTTTGGATGATTATGCTGAAGAAAGCTGGGCCTTGTTTTGAATTGCTGCCTTTCAGAATGTGGAGTAAAATCTAAAGCTGCTCCTGTTTTCCTGTCACCATGATAGTAATCAAGGCACTCTTAGAGTGGCTGGTATCTAACTGCATTATACAGCAAAGGCAAATGCCCTAAGTCTAAATAAAACATTTGTCCAGGTACTTTGGTGTTGAACTAAAATTATTTAATGCTAAAAGTATGTAAATTTTTTTTACCCATTGTGAGTGGGAAGCTTTGAAGTTACTTAATGAGTCATTAAATACTTCTAAGAGCTTCCTTGGAGAAGAGCTTTCACTACAACTTGATCTTGTATCAAGACCACAAATGTTAAATCAGCTTTTGACATTAACTTGTGTGTGTGGTGCAGCTTGTTAGAAAAAATACCGCTTTTGTGTACCAAATACCAGTTTGTTTAAGGGCATGTTTTAACTCAATAGATTTTTGTTTGCTGTAAAACATCTCAAGGTCCTTCTAATCCTGTGGAAAGTGAAGCACTTCTGTCAAGTACTAAGGCTGGCAGAAGAGTGAGACAAGCTTGGCTCATGCAGTGAGGTAGTCTGATTGTCAAGCAATCCAGTGCTGAGCTAAATTTCTCAAGACTGTTTCTTGTCATTCTATATATATAAAGCAAAATCGCACAATTTTTCTCTTGGGGTCAACATTTTGTGGTTGTTACGTGTGGTGATAAGAGAATCTTAACCCTATTTTGTTATTGCTGAAGGGTAGACCTGAAACTGTTCTTTTAAAGGTGCTCAAGATTTATCAAGGTAGATCTGAGACTACAAGGAAGAGCCAACAGTTCCCTATCTGTAACTGAGAAATGGAAAATACACTTAGTGTTCATTGCAGTGTTGTGTTTCAGTGGAAAACCCAAGACTGGGACAGAATTGCCTTGCAGCTGCTGGCTTCATTGACATTCAGCCATAGGCTTGTTCAGATGCTTGTTCAGAAAGGGTTTGGCATATAAAGTGTTGCTTCAAGAGTCACCTGCTGGTATTTTAAATAAACTGTAGGAAAAATGTTGTATTAAAATGCGTTTTAAAGGTCAACTTTGGTAACTGCTTTGTGCATAATGCCTGGTACGTTTTCTCAACATTGAGAAGTTGGGGCTTGGAGTAATGGTGCTTTTGAGGGACTTGTTCTTCCATTGCAGGGAAAGTCCTGTATCCAAAAGAAGCACTCCAGTTTGAATTCTGATAACTCCAAACCCATCACTAAACTACTTTGTAACACATGGATTATGTATATGCTGCTTGTGTATATTTTATGAAGGAGAAAACAGTCTTTCTTGCTAATTTTGAAGCTGAGATGAGCTTTCTGGTTTAAGGCATACCATTATTTAAATTTGGAATAAGAACTCCACGCACAGTGTTTGTATCGGGTTGTACTACAGGTTGCTGAAATGTTTGTTGCATATCATTTTAAAATGGGCTGTAATAATACAAATAGTTGTAATTAATTTACATTTTACATAGAAATTATGTAGTTCACAGTGAAAACAATAAACATCCTGCTTTTTTATAGCAAATATGATTACTTTGGGTAGATGAGCTTAGTAGCTACATGGCTTTCTTACACAACACAATTTTTGTGACAGAGGGCTGGAGGGAAGTATTGCTAGCATGGAGTCTAAAAGTAGATTCTAATGTTTTGGGATTACTTAGTAATTTTTCATCATTGGTCACTAAATACTATTGCTGGCTTTTGGATGTTTGGTTTTTTCCTTGCAAGTTGCTGACAAGAATATTAATTGGCTATTTTTTTACCTACAAACAAAACCAAAGATGTCCTGAATGTCACTACAGGTTGGGTTCCATGGCACGATCTGTTTTAAGCACCATAGCTGTAATTTTCATTGTTATCTGAATCTTTCATTCACTTGATAAAATTGCAGAGTATCACTGAGTGACCTTGGAAATGAACTAAGTAGGGGGTTGTAGTTTTCCTGAGCTGATACTCTCTCCACCACTGACACCACTAAAACAAGGAGTTGAGGTTAGCAGTCTGCTTTAATTTTTTGAAAATAGCTCACACTGCCTCACCTTTTCTTCTGTAGAAAGAGCTTTGCCTCTGTCCTTAGAGCAGTGTAATTACAAAGCTACTCTTAAGTGTACAGTGTGTAGTACAGGGGTTTTTTTGTACAGTAGAGGTTTGTGCTTGAAGGGCAAATGAAGATTCGTAATACCTGTGCAGATTATGGGAGAATTACTGATTGCTCACCTTCCTTATGAGGACAATATGTCGCCTGTGTCCGCTTCAGACAGATTTTTTATAATTTTTTTTTCTCAAGTAAATTTTACAGCTATGACTTAATTTTTTTCTCTTCCTTGCAGCAGGAAAGGTTACTAAAAGGACCTGCAATTCCTGGGAAGGAAGGGTGGGTGGTCTTGATACATCTAAAGGGAAAGGGAGATTAATGGTCCTGTAACATTTTTTGCATGCTGAACTTCCCATAGAAACCAGGCACAGGGCTGTATACTCTGCTTTTCACTGGTCGATGTGTTCAAGAATTTAGAGGTTATTCATTTGTGGTTTGAAAGTGAAGTTTACTGTTGTTTATCCTGGCTTATTTTCTGGCTACTGTTTCAAGGAGAGAGTGTTCTTTTCATGCAGGCAGACCTCTTGTGCCAAGACTCCTCTGATTTAAGGTGCAGTAGGGGCATATTTTCCACATCACTTGTGTAGATAGTGCTCGACTGGTTGCCCAGTTCTGTCTCCTCAGATTTTTTACTGGCTACTGATGCATTCATAACATTGAAAACAAAATAAATGAAGTTACTGTAGACCACACTGCAGTTAATCCCCTGGTAACTGTTAATTGCATCCTACAGGCCACAGTGAAAGACGTGCTCGGTACATTTCTCACTCTTGTATCCAGGTTCCTTTGGTAACCATGTCCGTTGTGCCAAGTGCTCTCCTTAATGCAACTTAACATGAGCTTGTGTGCTAAAAAACCAAAATGGGGTTGGTGGATTCAGTGAAGAGCAAATTAGATTATGCAACCCTCAAATTCTTAAGGTGTATGTGCATATATATATTTTTTCAGGTATGATACACAAGGTATGCTTTACCATGGCTGACCATTCTGGCTGTTCTTTAATTTTTCTGTCTCCTTCAAATGCCACCCAGGTATTTTCAGGGGCTCACTTAAGAACTGTGTGAAATAGCAAAGCGAAAGGGATTGGTAAAGAGTACTTTTCTAGGAAAACTTGTCTTTTGACAGGTTTATTCTTGTGGTCTCTCAGGTACTGAAAAGCAGTAAAAAAAAAGTCGGGGGGGCAGCATTAAACCTATACCAAAAAGAAAACTTCTAACAAAGTGTTTGAGTTTGGCTGAGGGCAATGAGGGCAGAGTGTATGAAGACCAGCAACATGAAGCAGACCAAAAACCATGGAATGCTGAATGGGGATGAGCATAGTGAGGGAGAGTACTGTTTCTGTCTTCCGTATAATCCAGAGTCTAGTAGCTGCAGGATGTTTACCTATGTCCAACTTATCAATTAAGTTATAAAGGTTTTACTGTATAGTGTAATTACACTTCTTGATATAATTTCATTTACAGGGATTTTTTGAGTTGCTGTATTGCTCCTAATTGGTTTTTATAATACTTTTTATTCCTATTTAATGCACTTCCCTCACCCCCAGCCCTCCTCCGTTAAACCCATTCCCACAATCTTGTTACTTCAATCTACTGCGTGTTGCATTTTCAAGTGTCTCAGATCTCTTGTTCTTCAGCACAGAAATACTGCCAGTGGCTCATAGCAGTCTAGCCTTTTGGGATGTAAGTAGCTTCTCTTTGTTAATTCTGCTGCTCAATATAGTATATTTGCAGACTAAGAAATAATAAATGAATAACACTGCTGGAATTCCTGAACAGGCACCATGACACTGGGATAAAGCCATCAGCAGCGTTAGTAGGTCTTTCAGAGCATTGTTCCTAAAAAAAAATTATGTGTTTTAAAAATATGCTACACAGTAACTATGATTTACAATAATAAAGGCTTTCACAAAGCCTTACATAAATTACCTAATTGCGTGACAATTTCTTTGCAAGGCATTAGCAGTATTTCTGGGTATTGCTTGCCTCACTGCATTTACCTCATTAAATACTATTAAAAACAAAACTGTTTTAGCTTACAAAAATCATAGAATGAATATATTGAGACAAATTGCTATTGCTGTTTGACTAACTGGTATAGCTGGAAACCAGAGTTTTATTCTCTCCTTTAAGCAGGAAAGGAAAACTGAAGATCTGGCAGTCTTAGGTCCTGCTTTCTTAATGAAAGTGAACTCTAAAGCTAAGAACATTTAATGTTTTAACACTAAACCAAGCAATTTATTAAATGTATCATCTGCCGTTTCTCAAAAAGACAAATACATACAGAAAGACAAGGTTTTTTTGCTCACTTTTCAACTTCTCCCTTGAAATCAACATGACTTTTTCTTCTCCTTTTCAAAGGAATAGGACACTGCTCTTTAGGCAATAACCTTTCAACGATCAGTTCATGTCTGAAATCTTGGGTATTTCATCTTTCACATCCTTGATCTTGGTTTGAACTCTTGTTAGATTGGCCAGTTTCTCATTCAGTAAAGCAATTTCCTTCTCCCGTCGTAATACCTCTTCCACTAATCTTCCTATTCTCAGTGTTAGGTCATTTATTAAAGGCTCCAAGACAGCAAACTCCTTTTTAACTTTGTACATCTTGGGTTTTAAATCATTTGCAAATGTAACCGTCTTCAGAACTTTAGCTCTGTCACCTTCAAGATTCAAAAGTCTATCTGAATGCTTGTTAAAATCACTCCTTAACTCAGACAATGCTGTCTTAATTTGCTCAATTTTTCTTGCATTACTGGATGCCAAGCTTTGTATTTTTGTACTTCGGTCGATGCTACTGGTAAGGAGGTCACCTATATTTTTTACTGTTGTCTTTTCACCTTTTTCTACTTTATCTTCTAGTGTTTGCAAAGAATCTGTTAGTGCAGTCATTTCTGAGACGAGGCCTGAAATGCGCCTTATGTCAGTTTTTACTGTCACGATTGTCAATGTTATGTTTTTTGCCACAGAAGCTGCATTCTGCTCAACGCTTGAAACTGCATGAAAAAGGCTTGTTAAATTCTTCTGCAGTTCTTCTTGTTTTTTAATTATGCTGCTAGACCATGTTTTCATTGTGTAAATATCTTCCTGCAGATGTTTAACGTGAGGAATTATTTGACGATCTTCCAGCTGTTCCATCAAGTCCCAAGTCTTTTCACACTAGAGGGATACAAAATATTTCCAGCTTAACAACTCACATCAAAATTCAAGCTATACTCTAATGAAATATCTTACTATTCTGATATTTGAGTGCAAACCCTGTCTCTAGGAAATATTTTTTTCCTATCAGTATACATAACAAATGGTACTACTCTATTACAACAAAAAATTACAGGAAGGTGCTATATGACTTTCTTAAGTGACCTCTGAAAGCACAAGTCCTCAAATGCAATCTTCGTTTAACAGGAATTTTTGTACTAAGACTTCATAAAAGCTACTTTAACAAGGGAACTCTCATGCTATTGAGAAACAAATATTTTTAGCTTTTTCATAGTGTTGTTCATTCCTTACTACCTCAGAATTGTTTGTTCAAAAGCAATAGACCAAAGTTGTGAAAAGCTTGTTTCCTAGTTAATGTCCTCTGGGGATGAAGACTTCCTGTTCAATCTCCTGTACATTCAGATTTCAATAGGGTTTAAGGTTGACAAAAACCCATTAAATTTGGGAGCATACCACTGGTAATCCAGCCAACCCTCCCCAAAAAGATATGAAGTAGAAACACTATAACTGTAACAAGAAAACAGTTGTTTATAGAATAGTGTTTCTTAATAGGACACGGAACACTAAAATATTTACTCTGCACCCTTTCCAGAAGAGCATTTTATCTTGAATTAGATTATGTACCGGGACAGGGCATTTCACTACAATATATTTTTATTTAGAATATGACAGTAAACAGACATAATTTTATACATAAGCAATAAACACAAGAAACTGATACAGCTTTATGACATTGAGAAATGATGGTTTCAGTCTCTTGAACTGGCAGTGTTACTGGTTCAGTGAAGATTTCAGTGGAGTGCCAGAGAAATGAATGCACAAAACTGGAATAATTTCAGTTTGATTAGGTCATAAATACTGTGGGTTCATACTGTCTCTACTAAGAAAACTCCTTTCCTGAGTTCAGAAATACAAATTATCAAAATGTAAGTCTGTAGACAAAAATTTATGTTGTCCCTGAGATCCAGATTTCAATGAACAGCTATTAGGCCTATTAGGTAGCACTACATTGTGTATAAGTAGATCTATGGATAAACAGGATCTATGGATAAACTGTCCCCAAGTACATAACTCCATGGATTTGATGAATTTCTTTTGCAGCTCTTGATTCAGCAAACTGGGAAACAATGTCAATGACAATTTTTTTTTCCCCCTTTGAAATGCAAAGCAATACCAGACAGATAATGTAATGCTTTACAGAGAACATTCTACAGAAGGAAAGGTTAAAATTTCTTTTCAACAGCAACAAAACAAGCAGACAAACCCCCAGGGAAAAAAACCCAACCCCCAAATTAATACAGTGACTGATCACACAAAACTTGTGAATTAAACGATGGAAGAAGACTCTAACGGGAATTTCTGTTAAGAACTTCGGTCTATATGTAGTTCAATGACTTCAGGAGCAGAAAATAAACAATGCCAGTGATTTTAGGAAGTGTGAAAAGGCTGGAAATGAGGTTTAAGGAGGCTATTTACATGGGATCAAAGAGAGAAATCATAACACCAGCTGCTATGTAAATACCATGTGCTTACAAATACCAGAACAAGACGAAGTTCTCTTAAGAAAAACTTTACCAGTGTTTTCTATAATGCTCTTGGTATCTATGCTTCAGTTGTTAAAAATGTACTAAGTGCTTTTCTGCACACAAAAAAATACATAAATCCCAGCACCAATTCTGACACTGAGAAGTCCGTACTATAAGCACAAAACCATTATGGTATACAATACTTTAAAAGCAAGGTACTTGTATCTCTGCTAAGAAATAAGTGATTAGTTCTTCATTGTGTTACAGGACCATGGAAAATAACACAAAAAGTACAAACAAAAACTAAGTAATGAAAACTAAATATGAGCTAAAAGCAGGACTTTTTTTCCCTTAAATCTAAACACTTTGCTTCAAATTCCTTTTTAATAAAAAGGATCTTTTAATAAATAAGGTGAAAATAATCCTTAATTTAAGAAAATACTACTTCTTCAATACAGTATGTCTTGCTTTCTAGCCTCTTTATTATGAGTTCGCCTTTCAGGCTGATCCAATGTCTATTTCAATTAATGACAGCATTTCAGCTATCTTTAACATACACTGAGATCACATTATTTATTATAAAGTGCTTTTTTATCCATAAAAAACCCTAAGTCCAAATTCACTTATCCCCATTCTGGTCATTTTCTACACTGTAGCTTTCTAAAGTCACTTCTTTTGCTTTTGAAGATACTGTTGTGTCAGGCACTACTTCTCCTATAATTGCTACTTCATGTTGCACTTTCAACAAGCTGCCATTGTACTGTATGCCTTCGAGAACCTTTTGCATTGCCATTGTATCAGAAACAGTTTTCAACATATCATTTTCCACGGTGTACAGCTGTGTCGTCAAGTCTTGTATCTTTTTCTCCATACCTAGCAATTCACTTGACAACCTAAGAATAGAGTGAATAGCATTTTCAATTGTTGGTAAATGGGTCTTGCACTCCTCAATTTTAGGTTCACAGTTTACAAGTTTCTGATTCAGGTCTGTGTCCTTGGCTACCAGACTATTCTGTTCTTCTTCTAGCTTTTCAACTGCCTTTGCATGCAAGTCCAACTTCTGTTCAACTCTAGAGAATTCATCATCTTCTTGCTTTTTTAGTGTTCTAATATTTCTGGCTGTGCTGTCTTCTAAATCTTTTACTCTTTCTGAAAGGGATTTAATTCTTTGGTCGACTTCATTAATCTGGGAAGTAACTTCTGTATGTATGAACTTTGCTTCAGATTTTAAACCACTAGTGTTTGTGTTCATTTCATCCAAGCTTCTTCTCCAGGAATTTGTAACATTTTGGAACTTCTTATTAATGCTCTGCATCTTTAGAGAGAGAGTCTGTTCATTGTTTTGAATATCATTTAGGATGTTATGAAGAGAAGATATTTCCTGCTTAAACTCAGTCACCACAGAGATGGATGTGGCAGCTTCTTGCAGGATACTTTCAGAAGACTCAAGCTGCATTTATAACACAAAACAATATCCATGTCTACTTCACAAAAGTAAGAATAGAAAACCATTTCCATTTAATTGAGAGAGAATCAAGTCCCTTAAAAGCCATTGTACTTGTTACAAAGCTCCTATATTTTTTCATATTTCATCTTTAAAATATTGTTGATTAACCTAGCATGAAAAGCTCACAGAAAAAAAGTGCGTCTATTGTTGAATTTCTACCAATCCCTTATTTTCAATGTTTATTTTTTGCATGTAAAATACAGTAAATCCCATGCAACATTTTGCAATCTGAAGTGCAATATATAAATATCCAAATTACATCACGTGTAAGTGACAACATTCTGAGATCAGTGCTAAACCAAAATAACTGGCATAAGCCATTCTGTGCTCCCATCATTATCTGTAAGGTTTTGGGGATAATTTGGCAGCCAGAACAAGTTTTCTGCTTAATGATGTCACACATAGTAATATTTTTTCATTGCTTTTTATTTTTTTTATCTATCACTTCATTGTGTCTTCATATTATTGGAACAAGTCTACTACATAAAAATGCTATAAATTTTCTTCAAATCAATATACATGTTAGAATCCTACACAAAAGAGTAGTGGTAGAATGAAGTATGTGCATAAATGTATGTTCTTAAAAATAATTTAAAAAATAAGACTAAGATACAACCCCTACATCTACATACTTGAACAATGGCATGGATTGACGTGGTTTGTCCCATGAAATATTCCCTAAAAGCCTATTCACAGGCAAGGAGAACACATTCTGAAAATTTATTTTAAAACAGTTAAATTAACAAAACAACAAAAAAAGCAAAGAGATTATCCAATTAAGATGTTAACAATTACCTTTTCAGAAATTAAGTTTACTTTATTTTCCATATCCAGGAATTTTTCAGCTTCTTGCTGTAAGAAATTGTACTTTCTTTCTATTTCAGCAAATTGAGTTGACTGCCGAAATAAAGACCTGCACATTCCAAGTAAATAAAAAGAAAATGTAACTACTTAATTAGTGCATATTAAATGTTCCATGACCTGAGTCACAGCAATTTCTTACTAGAGGGATTTGTATTTACAGAATTTGCTTGATCAATACATAAGAGGAAAAAACCAAACAAACCAGGATTTAATGAATTTGCTCTGCCTAGATACTGGAGTTATTGTCCAAAAGGGGTAGGAAAACAAGAAAACATCCATAGAAGTCTTCATTTCTACACTGCATTGGCATTCAAACAGGAAATATGTCCAATCAGAGTGCTGGCATAAGAAGACTGTTACATGCTTGTGATGCATTGCCTTGCAATCCATTTTATTGACGAAGTATTACTTAACCAGTAGAAATGAACCATACACTGAAAGATTTGGACTTTCTTACATCACAAAATCATACATAGGAGTCTTTGGACTTAGAAAGGCTGGTTAAGTCTAATGTTTAATTGTAACCACCCAAGAACATAGGTGGCAAAGCTTGTACAGCTACTGTTGCAGTGATACTAGCTTTGACAGACAGTACAGATCTCAGTCCTGTACTTTAGATTCATTTACTGTGAATTTGGGTGCTTTCTGAACTCTAAGCACTTTGTCTAATTACAAAAGCAATGTGATAACCAAATAAGAAAAACCCTGAATTTTGCTGAATGTTTATTAATCCTCAAACACATTTTTTTGTAGACTATGCAAGGGTCCTCTCAGTAGTACAAACAACTTTATCTAGAACAATACAATTTACTTCAAATACTTGTGCTTTTATAAATTGATATTTATAATAAGTTATTTATAATTAGAAGTTTCAAAATATATACAATGTTCTGTAAGATTATCTGAGACAATAAAAGCTTTTGATAGATATATGCAAAAGAGACAAACAGATACACGTGAACGGAAGCACTGCTAATAATTTTATGCTACTATGTTGTTCTGTTTCACAAAGATTTAGAAAAAGAAGTTTGGGTGACATTAAAATATGAACAAATTTTACCTTGATTTTCAGTGTAATGACCTGGACTATTTTCTTACAGTAAACTTCTGAGAACTTCATCATATCATATTTGCATGAACCTCAGTTTCTGATGGAACTAAGGTACTGATGCTGCTAAGATATTCCAAAAGGTCTTTAACAAAGACATTTGACCTTTACTTGAAGACTCCACTCAAGGAATAACTTACCACACCGCTAAATAATTAATTTACAGAAAACTGCTTCACTTCCACTGTCTGATTATTTTTCACCTGCCAAATAAGCCTTATTGTACTTACTGTTAGATGAAGTTGCTCTTCACAGACAGATGGAGTCTCCAAAGCAGGTACTTAAAATTCATGGGCACGGCACCTTTTAAATTTTCAACATGATACAAACTAAGCTTCTATAATAACTCACTGTGCAACAATGGTTCTGTGCTTGTTAATACTGCTCTTCTTTCCTTGATCCTTCTGGCTTTAACAAGTTTCTACAGTCACTTAAACACTGCATTCGAATGTAATTCATACGGCCTGTGACTGAATACCACACAGAACTTGAAAGAAAATATTAACTCTCTAAAGCAGATTTTACCCACCAGGTCACCAGCAGGCAAACAGCAAGGGAAATGACAGTCAAGCTTGTCCGTGAGTCCATCCAGTAAGAACTCCAATTATTGCTGGTCCTGGGACTTGCCAGTTTCCCATAACTCCTGTGCTTCTCAACCTTTTGTGAAACTTCATTGGTCTTGGATGAAGAAATACCTTTTTTCCTTTGCTTAACTTCAGACATTTTGTGGGTTTAAAAAGCAGAAGCAAAGGAGAGAGCTAAGCTAAAAAACAAAACCAAAAAGGAGTAAATACTTCTAAATATCCTCAAAAAACCTTTCCCCTTTTTAAGTACACAAATACACCCTCAAAAAACATTTCCTTCAGGGTTTTCCTAGTTATGTGAACTTTTGTAAAATGTCACAATACTTTCATTTTACATAGCATAGTACAGACCTCAGCTTTCATATTTTCTCATACAGAACTGACTTTTCAAACTTCAGCTAATTTCACCTTCCCAGAAATATTTCATCTGTTGTAGAATAAGTAATTTTAAAGATATATTAAAAATCGCAAGGAAAAAAAGCATATTTCTTTCTGTAGTTAATAAATGTCAGAAGATCATGAGCAATTTCACTGACAGACTTGTGTTTTACATGTACATTTCTTAAAAAAATAATTCTTATGTACACCACATTAAAAGGGGAAAGTATTTTTTTCATTTTTAAAAATAGAATGGCAAGTCACGCTTTAACTTAAAATCATTACAACAGAACTATTTCTATGTCATCTGTAAAATCAAAAACATTAGTTAACAAAAAGTCAGTAATAAATTCACAAGACTAAAGAAATTATGCATCCAAATCAATGAAAAGCTATCAACTTCTTCTTGATAAGGCCTGAATAGAAACAGGCAACACCAATCTCCATATTTTACCTAATTCTATTTTAACTAATCATGAGGAAGTACAGAGTGAAATTTTTAAGGCTAAAATCTTCCACTGTACTGCTCAAAATAAACTCGATCCTCGGTGGATTTCCTTTAGCGCAATTTGAGACAAAACTGTTGTGTTGCTTTTCGGATCACTTTGCAGTATTGCTGCTTAGTCCCATCTCAAAATACAAGTATTTAGAGATACTAACAGAATCACATACAAGCATAAAAGGTATTGTTTAAAACCTAATCTGTCATAAAAGCAGGTACATGAGAAGTGTCTGAGTCACAGTATGGGGAAGCATGTTCCGAGTTTGAAGTATGCAGGAAAAAAACTCAACCCCAAAAAACACTCCCAGAAAAATGCTGTTTTATAACTTTTAAGGCACCTTTTCGGACAGAGAGCACCCATTATGAAGGAAAAAAACATAGGATCTGAATGATGAAAAAAAGAAGGATCTGAATGATAGAGAAGTCGCTAATACAGAAAAAAGCTCTGCTTTAAAAGGATGGCTTCCCAGCGCGGGACAGAGGGAGGAACCGCAGCGCCCCAGAGACCCCCGCGGGGCCCGCGGCCGCCCCAGCCCTGCCCGCGCTGGGTCCGAGGCACCGGGAGTGACCGGCTGCGCGCTGCCCCGGGAGCCTCCGCACGCCCTCCGCCCCCGCCGCTCCTACCCCA
>VXBA01003872.1:495342-628503 GCA_013399895.1 Serilophus lunatus
CCCCGGCTGCGGGGGCTGGGCGCTGCCCGCCAGGTGAGCGGCGGTGGCGGAGAGAGAGGGACGGCCCGGGCCGGGCGGGACCTGGAAGGGTTTTGCCGGGGCGGGGTGGGGACGGCGGCGGCGGGCGGGCGGTCTGAGCTCTCCGGTTTCTGTTTCCTTCTCCCTGCGGGTGGAAACGGCGGCTCGGGTTTGAATTAACCCTTTGTTTTGGGTGTTCGCGCTGCGATTTCCTTTGTGTTTGCTTCACGTGTGGCTCTGTTGTTGTTATTGCTGTTGGTGCTATTATTTAACGTGGACGTTTTTCGGCTGCGGAGCTTTCGCGTCCCCTTTCCTCGGCGGTGCGGTGGGATAAAGGTAGGGGGCAATGCTTTCCTAATCACGTAATTCTCAGTGAGAATAGGAAATTGTGTCGGTGCAGCGGAAGAGACGCTCCGTCACGGGCTTATCCAAAGGCAGCTGTTCTACATCTACCCAGCTCCTGAAGGAAGGGGCTGCTCCGCGCAGGGCCCTGCTCACAGAGCTTTTCGTCAGGAGTGGGATCGGAGGGATCGCTTTGGGACTCTTGGGGGCAGTGGGTCGGTACTGGAACACCTTTACGCTGTAGACTATCGTTTTCACTTTTTCTTGTCTTCAGACGTGATTTTTTTATGCCATAGAGGAAGAATGCAAGTTTATAGGGATGTATGTCATATGCTGACTAAGTGTAGTGCAGTCCTTGGCAGTGTTGGGCATTCTGTCTTTCATCATGTGTCAAGATCCAAGTGTGGTTATCTTGAACTTGGAGACAATCGTGTTTATCTTGTGCGATGAGACCAGTCCTCTTTCTCGTCCTGGTGTCCCAGTTTCATGATCCAAGGACTTTATAAAAGTGAGGGATGTAGTGGGCGACGAGAAGACCTTTTAATAGAGAC
Organism: Serilophus lunatus; assembly: GCA_013399895.1. Lineage (NCBI taxonomy): Eukaryota > Metazoa > Chordata > Aves > Passeriformes > Eurylaimidae > Serilophus > Serilophus lunatus. The sequence goes on from VXBA01003872.1 coordinate 496,254, forward strand.
AGTGTATATATCGTAGAGACTTAGTATATAAGAAGTTTACAAAGTCTGTGGCTTTGTAGCTCTGCAACTGTTTGTAAATTCATAGAAATGGAGAAAATGACTCAGACTTCTTATTTTTCAGAATTAGCAGTAAATATCGGGTACTGTAAGTACTTTCCAACTAATGCAGCTGATTTGTTGCTCTTTCTTATTTCAAAACCGAAATTCATAAGCAATTTTAAAACTTCTTTCAATGTAAGTTATGTTCCTGTTCTTACTTGACTTCTCCTCCCCTCCTTTTTCACACTGAAGAAACATGGATGTCAAGAGTAGAAATTATTTACGTATGAACCGCCAAGCATTGGAAAAAGACATCAAGACTTCTTATATTATGGATCATATGATTTCTGACGAAGTACTAACGTTAGAGGAGGAGGAGAGAGTGAAAGAGCAGGTAGAAAAATCTTTCACTGTTGTTTATTTTCCTAGTGTACTCATATGCTTTACCATCCTCTTTTAAAATAGTAGTCTCTATCTATCTAATTCCTGGATTTGTCAAATGAAACCAGCACCCAGTTTTAACTGCCCTTCATAAGGCTGAGTTAAGGGCTTGGTCAAATTAAAGCCTATTTCTCTAACTATAAATAGTCTATAATTGGCAGAGTGATAGATGAAATGATTTCTAAGGTCTCTTAGTTTTGGATAATACCTTTCTTAATGTTTGGGTGTTTTGGGTTTGTTTGTTTTTTTCCCAGAATACACAGAAGGAGAGAGCGGCTATGCTCATAAACATTATTCTTGCAAAAGATAATAATGCATATAGATCCTTTTATAACGCACTACTTCATGAAGGGTACAAAGATCTTGCTGCGCTTCTTCAGGATGGCATCCCTGCTGTCTCCTCTGGTAACAGAAAGAGTTCAATGGATGGAATGACTTCATATGGTCAGTGTAACTACAGAAATCCCTGTGCTTGAATGTAAAGACAAGTTGCCCTTTTTATTCCTGAGAACGTGACTCTCTGTAATACCTGTTCCAGTGAAAAGAAGCAGTTGGTGCATTTGCTTGTTTTGGTAGCGTAGTAGTCAGTATGTCTGTATTTCATGTATTTAATATGGCAGGAGAGTTACAACAGTTGCAACTTTTGTAGGTCATCTTGACAGTGTTCATATTAAATAATGTTTATTTTAAAGGATGGGAAACCTCGTGGTTTTCTCTAACTTGTTATGTTTTGGTTATAAGTGAAATAAAGACTATCACTTGTATGTATTAAAGAAGTTGAATCTAACATAAAAAGTTGTAACCTCCAAAATTCTGGTATTGATGAGTAATCTGTAATCTCTCAACGTACATTCCAATAGTTTATCAATTAATTAATTCTTTCCACTTGATCTTTTAGTTACCCTACCTAAGTTCCTAACTTTTACCACTTTGTCATTGGTGTCATCTTTGATTGGCACAAAATAAATGTGTAGTTTCTAATGGGAAGAACCTTCTAACTGCCATATTTACTGGTACTCTACACTTAACTGTCAAAGACATGTGGAGTTTTGGGAAATCTTACTCAGATAATCAAAGTTTGTCAGTGTAATTTATCACTCCATATGGCCACAAAATGGACAGTGTAACTGAACCTTTTCTTTCCTGCTATGCTTTACCTCTTCAATTTCAAGTCTTAAATCAGTTGCTTGGATCACAGTGTTGTGCTGTTAACTGCCTAGTTAAAGCCTTACACAGCATCTTTTTTTTCCTTCTGGAGTGGTAGCTTCTGGCTGAGAAAGTGACTTGGGTATAGTAATGTTGAGTTCCTGTGTTGGCCACAGTTTCTACTGGAGCTGTTAATCATCTTTTAACTTCTAGGGATTGATGTAACTGGTTTACCTCATGCAGTTATTAATTGGAACACTATTATAGGTGGAGGGCTAGTTACCTGTTAAGTAATTTATTTCTAAGAACATTTTTTCAGTATTTGGTGTTGTGAGTCCAGCAGTTTTTAGAGCATTTTTATGGGACATGAGATGGGGAGGGAGCCCACTAATTATTCTGGGTGGGGAATTGTTTGGATGGGTTTGAAGAGACATCACATGTAGAATTCACTTTTTATTTTTGTGTTTGTTGTTTTTTACTTTAGTTAAGACAGTTCTTTGTGAAGGAGGTGTACCACAGAGACCAGTTGTATTTGTCACTCGGCCAAAACTGGTAGATGCTATTAAAAAGAAACTATGCTGCTTGGGAAATGATCCAGGCTGGGTCACAGTTTATGGAATGGCAGGCTGTGGGAAGACTGTTTTAACAGCAGAAGCTTTAAGGGATCATCAGCTCTTGGAAGGTACTTTTAGAAAAACATCTGTATTTTTATAAAAATTACCACTGGTATGCATGTTTTGGACATACATGATGCAATAGCATATGTCATCTTAAAAGTGGTTCAGGTTTCTAAATTCCTTAGTTGCTTCTGAAATATCTGCTTGCAACATACGACTTTCGTTTCGTTTAGTGCTCTAGGACCACTACATATTTTATTATTATATGGAAAAAGGCTTTGAATAGCTTTTCACCTTAGGATCTTCTTTGGTTTATGAGAGTAGATGCATCCTTAGTTAACTTGAAATTGTTATTTCTGTTAGTGAAAAATAATATATCTGGTTATATAACAGTGACAGGCATTTGTGGAGGAATTACGGTAGTATCGCCTTAGCTTAAAGCAGATCATAAATTAAACCATTTAGTGGTATTTTTTTATTTTTCCCCGCTTAGGACACTAGGTGTAGAAAGTAGGACTTGGGCATTAAAAAAACATGATGTAGCAATGGATACCACAGTGTCTGCTGCTACAGCTGACTCTTCTAGATGTCCTCTTGATGACTGTTTTGGGATCGTTTTTATATCCCAAACTAAACGCCTGCAGCAATACAGAGTTAAAAATGTAAATACGAAGTCAGAGTAGCAGAAAGATGGATGCAGAAGGGGTCATCGAGGGACAGGCAGGAAGATACATAGAAAGGAGGGACAACAACATCAGTGGTGGTGTGAAATTTCTGTGGGAAATTGCTCTACAGAGCCTGTTCCTTTAAAACTAAACAATAGTGGTCTTATAGAACTATCCTTTAGTGTTAATAGTAGAATTGCAAAGATGGCTTGCAATAGACTTTACAGATTTATATTTTAATTAATGTTGAGTTCTTGATTGTTATTGTAAGCTGCTATTAAATATTTCTGATTTTGAAAGTATAGCATGATTAATATTGCTTTTTTTGTTAGATTACTTTCCAGGAGGAGTTCACTGGATCTCCATAGGAAAACAAGACAAAGCAGGGCTCCTAATAAAACTTCAGAACCTCTGTAGTAGATTAGAGCACGACTCAACTCTTTCACAAAGACCACTTAACATTGAGGAGGCTAAAGATCGTCTTCGTTTGCTGATGTTACGCAAATATCCCAGGTAATGTCAGTAAAATCAAACACTATTCTTTTAAAACTTTTCAGAGTAACTTGGTCTAATCATCTGACGTGTCTGTGTTGTGATTACCTGCCTCTGTGGTGTGTATGGGGTTTTTTTAAGCAACTTCCTAACTTAGGCTAATAAGGCTTCTGCTAACAAAAGATGTTAACCAGCTGTGCAGAAGTCATATTTGCTCGAAAAAGTATTAGTTGTTGAATAATGAAAGTTGGGAACAGATTGCTCTAACTTTCAGTGTTCTCACTGTGTGCCCAGTGTGCTTCACTGATGTGTGAGGATCATATAGCAGAAAAAAGGGTGTGTGTAACTGCAGAAAACTTTTCCTTTCCAGAACAGCTAATGGCTTTCTAAAAAGCGTTTGGTCTAGAGGTACCAAAGTAAAAGCAGATTTTCATGACGTGATCAATTATTGCTAAGAAACCAGTTTCTTTTAAACTTCAGGGACTTGATTTAATTAAGCAGTATCTCAGTCACTGCACAGGTTTTTTTCATCTTTCAGCAATAGTTTTTGTTATTTGTTGAGGATTTCATTGCTCTCTGGGAAAATTTGTATTAAACTAATCAAGCCTGCACCTCAGTGAGATATCTTGGGAATAATACTTCAACCTTGTGATCTTATAGATGACATAGAGTGGAATACTGGCATTTTTGTACAGAAAAAAAGTCTTATAAAGGAAAGATATTAAAAATGTTGCCTCCTGGTCCCCCACAAGAACTCTTTCTTCCGTTTTTTTTTGTTTTGTTTTTTTGTGAGGACATCTTATATAAAAAGTTCAAGAAACACTTTCAGCTGAAAATGCACTTTTCCTTTCAATATGTGGTTTTGTCCATTGACACATTTCCGCTGTTATTTCTTGTTTATTAGCAAAGAACCCAAAACTCCTGAATACAGAAGAATGTAGATGTTTAATTTGTGCACAACATCACAGTGGGTATAGGAAGAAGCATAGGACGATGTACTGGGGGCTGAGGCTCATAGGGCACAAGTGTACTGGAAACCAAGCTTCACTTGTTCTGCAGTTTGTGGAGGAGCTTGCCCTGCACTGGAATTCTCTGTGGTGGCAAAAATTCACTTTAGCTGTTTCTGGATTCAGATTGTCAATCCAGTATATCTGTTGGTAATAAAGTATTAGACAAAGGATTCACATTGTGAATCCAGTACATTTCTTGAGAGTAAAGTATTAGTCAAGTGAAGAAATCAAAACTGTGTTATATTTGAAAGTAAGAAATCACAGAATTTAATCTCCTATGATAATTATCACAGAGTTTTGCATTTGCTGGCTTATGGTGGTTTTTTGGTTTGGTTTGGTTTTTCTTTGTGTTTCTAAATTTGTTTTAATAATCCTAATTAGGATTTAAGAGTTGGTGCGGTTGGAGGAGAAAATCAGTGATATCAAAATACTGGGAAGACTTTGGAGTCTTCAGATTATTTAAACACACAAAATCATGCCAGCATGAAATTCATGCCACCCAGCATATTTTCAAGTGTGAAAATGCCACAAAATTAGTTACTTAAGGTAGTATTCTTGTAAGCCATCTGATTTATCAAAAGGGTATTAATAGAGGAATTGTATAAAAATGAGATAGGGGTATCCAAGACTTACATTAAAGTTTGAAATTGTGGTGTGATGTGTATGCATTTCTGTAAGAAGGATCAGATCCTTGTTTATAAGCTTTGATGGCTTAAGTGCCACTTGGCTGAAAAAAAATGCGGAAGTCTTGGCATGCTCCAGTGGGAATTGGACAACTTAGGCAATAACTAGTGTAGCTGAAAATTCTATCCCTTAAAAAAAAGGCAGCAAATGTAAACAATTTGTAAGATTACGTTTCAGTAGCTAAAACCCACTGAATGGAAATAGCTGGTATTTCTGTTCATATATCTATTTGCCAGCTAGTGCGGTTTTTTTGCTGCCGTAGAATCAAGCTTTTAAAAACAGTTTTCAGTAACTTCTTTGTCATGTGTTAGGGGGTACAGGGAAGTCAACTATAAATTATTCTGGTGAGATTCTGTGTAGCAACCTACAAATGTGGCTAGTCATAAGATTTGAATGTGTAACTATAAAATGAATAAATGTAACTATAAAATGTTGTTTGACAATTCCTTCACAAGAAGATCTTTCCAAAGATACAAGAACAAAACTGAAAACTCTTGAGTCAAAAGGAAACTTTCTCTCACAAAGCTTATCACTAGCCTGTGCCAAGCAGAGTTGTTACCTGGTCCTATATGACTCTTTTCTTCATTTATGATACCTGGTGACTTGATAACCACAGTAAATATTTCTGTTTTTTCCTGCCACCTACTAATGGAAATATTTGTCAAAACATTGTGTACACTTCAGTTGTAACTATAAAATAGTAAATGGTAGAAACTTACTTTTTTGAGATGTGCATTCGGCTTCCTGCAGTGTTTTAATCTGAACCTCCTCTGGTGAAACTTAAAGCCATTTCCTCTTGTCCTTCCACTTCAGACAAGGAGAAGAGGCTGATCCCCACCTCACTAAAACCTCCTTTCAGTCAGTTGTAGAGGGCAATAAGGTTCCCCCCGAGCCTTCTTTCTCCAAACTAAACAACCCCAGTTCCTTCAGGTGCTCCTCACAGGACCTGTTTTCTAGAGCCTTTCCCAGCTTCATTACCCTTCTCTGGACACAGCCTTAAGGTATTTTGACCATATTAATAACAAAAATTATTCTGATACATTTTAAATTCTGAAAATGTTCTTTCATTATTAAAATGCAATACTTTATTTTAGCACTAATAGTTGATCTGAAATTTGCAATATTTCTTCTTGCACTAGGTCTCTTTTGGTCCTGGATGACATTTGGGATTCCTGGGTATTAAAAGCATTCGATAATCAATGTCAGGTTCTTATCACCAGCAGGGACAGGAGTGTAACAGATGCTGTGGCTGGTAAGGAACAGTTTCCTCTTTTGCACCACAGATTTTGTGTGTATCTGTATGTCATTTGTTCTTGTGAACTTTTAAAAGACTCTGGTAGAATCTACATCTATTAACTGGTGTCAAAGTTTGAGAATTCTGCTCTGTTAAGATTCATGCTCTTTGGGAAATAAGTATTGTATATTATCTTGAAACTTATATACTTACATTGAAGAGTGCAGTGTTTCTCAACAGGATAAATTAACCTCTGTTACAGTGATGCTGTTAGACTCATTATTTCTACACTACTGAGTAGTCACTGCCCATAATGCATTTGTAATTATTAGATGGTAGCCCTTTTTGTTTGCCTCTTGATTTTGTTAAGTAGAATTTATACTCTTCTTAGAGCTAAGCCTGTAAAATACTATGCAAAAAAATCATGAACCAGATCCTTTACTCCAGATTCTACTTGGAAAAAATTCCATAGGATTTTTTACGTTCTTTTAACATTTTTCCGTGTTTCTATGTCTAGGCAATAAGTTTGAGGTTCACGTGGAGAGCGGACTAGCACACGAGAAAGGACTGGAGGTTTTATCCCTATTTGTAAATATGAAAATATCAGAACTGCCAGAACAAGCTAACTCCCTTGTAAGAGAATGCAAAGGTATACTGGTTACTCTTCAACATATCATTTACCACTGAATGCATATTTTTATTCTAGATTTAGACTTGCAAACAGAGGAGAGAACATCCTTTAATATTGTGTACCTTTAGTAGAACACAAGTGCTTGTCGTATGTTTTGGGGTTTTTTTTAAGCTAAATGGAAGTGTTCCATGCTGATTTTCAGATAGTTTTCTTCAGTGTATTTTCCTCATGCACTACAATTGCACTTAAATTTGGTGAGTTTGCAGATGCCTACATGGATTACATGTTTTGTTTGTCCTTCACACCTCAAGAATTTGTTCAAAGTATTGGAAAAATTGCCGATACACTCAACAACTTGATTATCAGCTATTGGATTATGCTCCTTGAAAAACTCTAACATTTATTTAATCTTTTCCTTCAGGTTCTCCTCTTGTGATATCCTTGATAGGTGCATTATTACGAGACTTCCCTAGTCGATGGGAGTACTATCTCAGGCAGCTACAGAATAAACAGTTTAAAAGAATAAGAAAATCTTCATCTTATGATTATGAAGCCCTTGATGAAGCAATGTCCATAAGTGTTGAGCAACTGGATGACAATTACAAAGACTACTATAAAGACCTTTCTATCCTCCCAAAAGATGTTAAAGTACCTACTAAGGTAATAACAGCAGAAATCTTGTTGTTTGTGTTTCACTAAAAATGACAGCTTGGTAATTTATTGAATAGATTACCATTTGTGATATGTCTATGTTTGTTAGTATGCATTCTGTTGTCAGTTAATTGGTAGCTTTTTATGATATTCATATAATTCTTACTACGACTTAGTTCATATTCTTTATTAATGTGTTAATATTTTTTAGGTTCTCTGTATTCTTTGGGATATGGAAACCGAAGAAGTTGAAGATATACTACAGGAATTTGTGAACAAATCACTGTTGTTCTGTGATCGTAATGGGAAGTCATTCCATTATTATTTACATGATCTTCAACTTGACTTTCTCACAGAGAAGAATCGCAACCAGCTTCAGGTAGCGTGTTGACTAAGCTGCTTACTTTTAGCTTTATTCTCCAAAGCTGGAAAATGTTGCTTTGTTAAATTGTAGCTCAAGTAGTTTCATAGAATAAGTCCAAAATGCAGCTTAACTTAGTACTGACTAATTAAAAATAACTATTTTCAACTTGAAACTGTGGAATGACTTCATGATGGTTCCATTTGGACCTAAGAGACTAAATTGAGAGAAGACTCTATATCCATTATTTCTCTATCAGACATTTCCAGCAGGAGACATAATGTTTCACTGTTGATTCCAAAGGCATTGAGACTGTACCAGAACAGGAGGTTTCTTTTTTAATGCAGAGAAGTGCTTTTTCCTCCCTTCTTTCAATTTAAGGCAATACTTGCAGGGAGTGGACCTATGAATTGGGCCCAGTAAATTTCAATTCTGAAGGACAAGGCAGAAAGAGTAGATGTGAAGAAAAGGTAAGTTTTTAGACTTGCTTTAGATCGACATATGTAAGGGTCCTTTTTTGTTGGTTACCCACAATTTAATGTGCAGAGAGATTTGATAGCTCTTCTCACCTTGACAAGTAAGGTTAACAGGTTGCTTTTCTACCTTTTAATATCCAGGGAAATTTTCTGGAGAAGTCTTAAGCAATAAATTAGGTTAGGTGTACAATTTTGAAAGGTAAGCCTTTTTTATTTCATTTGTTGACATATTACAGTTGGGAAACACTAATATTATTCCTCAATACTATTTAAAATATAACATGAATAATCCTCATAGTTCCTTAATACTGAAATTTACCCATACCTTTTTTCTTCTCACTGCAGGAGCTACATAAAAACATAGTAAATCAGTACAAGAAATACTACAAACTTAATACGCCTGTTCCATCTCAAGAGGACTGCATGTACTGGTACAACTTTCTAGCTTATCACATGGCTGGTGCCACCATGCAGAAGGTGGGTTCTGACAAGTGTCCTCCGTTTCCCTTTTTGATCCACTCTTACCTTTGCTTTTCCCTCCGGGCCTGTTCCCGCTTAAACCTCTCTTCCCTCAGGCTTTTGTGCAGCTAAGTGAACACTCAACATAGAATCTTTAGGAGTTTAACTGATAATCACTGACCATTAAAAAAACTATTTTATTTCAGCCCTTTGTATCTTGTCTTTTCAACCAGTTCTTGAGAAGATTTATTATGTCATGTGAGGCTTTTTATATAATTTTTTTAATGTGATTGTTTTATATAATTTGTGTTTTTCTTTTTAAGAAGCTTCGATAAGTAGTCTCTAAACCTTTTTGAAAACCCAGGTTTGCTTTACTGTATGATAATACAAGTAAATTTAGTCAGATAATATTATCAAATAGTTACTCTTTCTCTTCAGTAGTCTTGCTAGTTTTTTTCCTCTTATGTCATATAGATTTGCATGTCAGAATTCATTGTCTGATTTCAATATCCAAAAAATGCATTAAGAGGTAGATGTGCAAATTTCTGGTTCCCAGTATTGCCTTGATGCATTTAAAAATTTTTTTGTTGCTTTTGCCACCTACTGTACTTTAGATATTCAGCTAGGGTAAGATGGAGATCATGCAGAGAGATTAATGATTCAGTAGTTTCACTTGAATTTGAGTTTCAAGTGCATCGAATAGCATTTGGTACTGTTTGCTTGTTGTTTTATTTCACATATACTCAGCCTTTTCAGTTGAACTTCTTTGGAGATGGTTCATGTGACTCATCGTACACTTTGTGGATTTATGTCTTAAAGGAACCTTCATAATTAATGTGGGCAACAAATCTAGGTTTTTTATTACATATTTATTTCAGTATTTTAGTTTCTTCAATTTCAGTGTGTTGTGAAAATGTTTTTATTAGCAGCCTTTCTATGTTTTGTAGAATTAGCTTTTCAGAGATCTTTAGCCTGGCTCATTATGATTGTATGCTTCCTAGAGTTTACATTCTATGGTATCACTTAATTCTCATTTTGTAGACATGATTTCTATTTGTTGCGAGGCTAATAAAGCTGTGAGGTATTTGTTCAACCATGATAATCTTTTAATTCTTGTGGTATTTACTGACTTTAAATTGGAATATACTTTAAACCTGTGCAGTGTTGTCTCTAAGCAGTTTTTCTGATCGCAGCAAGTGTGCTTTTCTAAACAAGAAAGGCTTTTAGAAGTGTGTTAATAGCAGGAGGAGGTCTAAAGGAACGTTGGACTGATTGAAGATGGTCATCTAACTAATAGGGATAAAGAATAAGCGTAAGCATTCAATGGTTTGTTTTTTTTTACCTCAGTCTTTAATAATATTGGCAGACCTTGGGCTGCCCAGCCTCCTGGGTCAGAGGAACATGAGTCTGGGAACAGACTTTTCATTTGTGGGCACTGAAATTGTAAGTGACCAGTTGTTCACGAGTTCATAGTGCCTGATGTGACACGACCCAGAGCACTGAAGGAACAAAAGGATGTTGTGGCATGGACTCCTCCTAATCGTCTGCCATTGGTTTTCGGAGTCTGTGGAGGTCCCAGTCTGAGGGGTGACCTTGCTGCTCTCTAGAGCTTCCTGAGCAGGGGCAGTGGAGAGGGGAGGTGCTGAGGTGCTCTTAACTCACTGGTATCCAGTGATGGGAACTTAGGGAATGGTGCAAAACTGCACCAGCGGAGGCTTAGACTGGACATTAAGAAGCATTTGTTTACCAAGAGAGTGGCCAAACACTGGAACAGCCTTCCTAGAGAAGTGGTGAATGCCCCAAGCCTGTCAGGGTTTGAGAGTCATTTGGACAATGCCCTTAATAACATGCTGTAGCTATTGGTCAGCCTTGAATGAGTCAGACAGTTGAACTACATGATCATAGTAAGTCCCTACCAAATGACATATTCTATTCTAATAATTCCATTTGCAGTTCCACATCAACTTTTTAAGTAGTCTTCTCATTTTTAAGTGAAATGTAACAATTACAATTTTTTTTTTTTTCATTGATATTCAGCTTCTCTTACAAAGCTCAACAGTCACTATTAGCAGTTGCCCTTGCTAGGCTGGGCTAGAAGCTCTTTCAGATTTGTGTCTTAAACCAGGTCTGTGTGCTACCCATCAAGAGTTACTTTGTACCCCCATCCCTTCTCTGACTAACTGTATCGAAGTGCAGGCCTTTGCATTAAAATAACAAGCTGAGCCTTCAATAACCCAGAATTTTCATACCTGATCAAATGAGATGCAGGGACCAGAAAATTGCTTGTTTTCAACTAGAGACAGATACACCAAAGTGTATTAAATAACTCATGTATTTCCTATGGTTTTCTTTTCCCCCTAAATAGATTCTGGTGTGAAACTTACGTTCTGAACTTAAATTTTTGTTTCTTGTAGGAACTCTGTGATCTTATGTTTTCTCTGGATTGGATTAAAGCTAAAACAGAATTGGTAGGGCCTGCTCATCTGATTCATGAATATGTAGAATATAGTTCAATCCTGGATCAAAAGGTATGATACTAAAAGGTAAATGATCAGTCTGTTCCAAATGTATTTTTCTGTTTTGTAATTGCATTTTTTTAGGTATATGTATATGTGATAGGTACATAGAAAACTTAAAAAACAGAACCATAAAAACAATACTAAATTAAACTTTAACTTGGAGAAGATGAAAATGAAGGACTTAGTTTTCAGTTTTAATTTCAGTGTGTAAGAGATTGGCTATGGAACTCAATACCTAAAATGATCAATACCTAGTAGTGTGTACATAAGATACTCTGCTTTTAAGGAAATGTAGAATTATGTTAGCCACTTGGAACAGTCTTTCCAATATTTCACTCTGCTTATTGAAAAAATACCTGTTGCCAGTATTCTTTTTTTGGAAAACAAGGAGACTATTCTTTCCTATGTAGGCTAATGAAACATTTCAGCCTATTGTATGTATTTAGTAATAGAAAAATAGAGCTAAATGCTTCTGTAAGAATATTAGCTGTGTAGAAGTTGAAAAAAAGCAAAAGTCACTTAAGAATCAAATACTAAGATAAATCTATTTTATCAAATATTATTTGCCCTGTACTTAGGACAGCACAGTACGTGAGAACTTCCAGGAATTTCTGTCTTTAAATGGGCACCTACTTGGGCGGCAGCCATTTCCTGACATTATACAACTGGGTCTTTGCCAACCAGAGACATCGGAGGTGTACCAACAAGCCAAGCTACATGCTCAAAGGCAAACAGGGGCGTTTTATGTGGAGTGGATGTAAGTAGGTGCAGTCTATCTGCTGGTATTCCAATCTCTTGATCCAAGGAATAATTCCATGTACGAATAAATACAACGTATGGCTAATGGAAGGACCTTTGTAAGAACTGCTGGGGTTTTTTCCATGGAAAGAAAGTGAAATCATTTTCAAGGACCCTGGGTATGTAGGGCCACAAATTAGTAATAATTATTTAGAAATAAATAGAGTAATATAATTACTTCTGGATTCAGTTATTGTTCCTCTTAAATAGCTACACAAAGATGAAAATACAACACTTTAAAAAAAATTACTTGAAGGAGTTTCAAAGTTAGAATTGTAGTGCAAGTGTTGGATATGTTACAGTATGTTTTCAGGTTTTATAGTAAAACGTACAGCTTTAAAAAGGTGAGCATTTGTGCTGGCTTGCAAAGTTTTTGAATGTAGTGTGATGAAAAATACTTTGTAATCACTAAACAATCTTGAAATTTCTCCTATTCAAGTCTTTGCTTTTACTCTGTTTTTTTAAATTATTTAAGGAAAAAGTATACATATCTAAACATTTTCCCACCATTGTCTGATAGTTGTTAGTACATGTAACTCTCTTAGATTCTTGTGTTTGATGTAGTACTTGACATTTGTAGTACTTTGTGGTTACAAAACAGAATGGCTCTGTGCCAAGCAATTACAGTAACAGCTAAGCAGATTAATCTCCTCTTTGAATATTTGGCTATTTCATTTAGCACAGCTAACAGAATTCTAACAGAACTGCTTGGAAGTTGTACTGTTCAGAAAAGGCAATCCTCAGTTCAAGGTTGGGGATGTGGGAGACATGCTGAAGAACATCACTGAAAGCAACAGAACAGAGATAGATCTTTTGGTCATTCATGACCAAAAGTCATCTTATTACAGTTACAGCTTTCTGTATTCAGACCTGGCTAAACAGTATTATTATGGTAAAAACCTCTGAGTGAATGTTGGAATTTGTGTTTCCCTTATTACTTCGTCATGAAAGCTGAGAGGTAAGGTATAGCAGCTTTATTGTTTGTTCTAAAGGTTGCTGCTCAAGATGTGTGAAAAGATCTTAATCTTTTTGAATAATACAGAGGCACCATAAATCCTACTCGTCTAAACCAGTTGTCTTACCCTGTAGAAATAAAAAATCCTTGAAAAACCTCTACCGTCTGGTGGTTCGTCCACACAGAGATGCAGTTTACCACGCCTGCTTTTCTAAGGACAGACAAAGAATAGCGTCATGTGGAGCAGATAAAACGCTTCAGGTAAGACACCTATGCGTGAGTGAAAAGGGATGCTGATTACCACTTCAATAACATTTGTTACCAGTCCTGCCACTTTTGTTTTCCTGTTATGTGGAAATATTTGGATCTAGACCATAATTAGAGACAAATGATTGAGAGGGATATATTATTCCTTTAACACCAAGTTGCATGTCTAGAATAGTAAGCATTATCTTCTAGTTCAAAAGCTAAATGGTTTGATTTTAGGGTTTATATCCCTACTGCTGTAATGTATGAATGTGAGATGCCTCTTAATAATATACAAAAACTCAGAGCTTAAGGAATGCACCCCAGCTTATTTAATATTTGCTTGGAAAAATGTTATTTTCAGTCACAATAGACCTTCCAAAGTACTGAAAAGCAGTAAGGTTTTAGTTACAACTTTATTATTTATATGAGATGGCAATAGACATTATACTACTTTGGTGGCAAAATGTCTTATGCAAGAGAAGTATATCTGTGGAGAAAACTCCTGAAGCTGAGGACAGTATTAGATTGGAAATGGGCCCAAAGTGCTTAGAAAGCAAATTGGAGGAGACAGAGAGGAAAGTGACTAATATAAATTTGCCAGCAGTTTGCCCGGAGGGGAGTCAGCCAGCTCTCAAGAAAACTAGCAATCAGCCAGCCAGTAACCTGGTAAAGTATCCATATTCCACACAGCCAAAGGTAAGGGAAAAGAACAACTGTTCTGCAAACCTTTGGTATTTTTTTTGGATGCTTGAAAAGTTGAGTACTAAATTAGTAATATCATTGGTGTTTAGTTGCTGTTTATTTGTCTATTTAATGTGGTGTTAGTGTTTTTTTTTATTTGTTCATTTTATTTGCTGGCTTCTACTGATACTTTGACCATGGCATCCATTTAAGGAGATGGCTGATGAATGTACTTATGCTGTGCTGAAGTTACTTTGCTGGGCTTCTGTACTTCATGGGCTCATTACTGACACTGCAGATTGCTTATTTTTCTCTTAATTTTTTATCCTCCAAAAATCCATGGATTGTAATTGCATTTAAACTAAACTTTGTTGAAGAAGTAAAAGGAAAATTAGCAATAGTCCTTTTTTCAGTGTTAAACTTTGAGTTTATTAATATTTTTCTAATTGTAGCCTAAGCTTTTCAGTTTTCAAAGCAACTTAAAAAAATGATTGCTAGATGAAGATCAGATATTCTGCAGAACTTACTTTGAAAGTGGAGTCCCTGTTACTTCTGTATTTATTTTCTTATTTGAATAAATATCAACCATTTCATTGTCATTGATATACCTGGTCAAAAAAAATTAAAGAAAAAACTAAGGATTACACAGTTGTGATATCCTGAACAGTGCTGTAAAGAACACCTTGTGATTTGTTTTAATGATTATATAACCTAAGATGAAAAGGGGGACCTGATTTTTCCCTCCACCTGCCTCACACTGTAAAGATAAATTCCAGAATTTGAGGAAATTGATTATTATGTGACACTTTTCCTCAACTGACCTTTCTTTGCCTATGTCTAGCTCAGGACTGAAATTTGTGTCATCCTGTACAATTGTTCCTTACTTATTTTTGATTTTTGTTTTTCAAATTGTCAATTGTTGCTGAAATTCTTACTTTCCACAGAAAGATATGGCATACATATAAAACTGGAATTTTTAGTTTTAAGAGTAATTTAGATTTTGTTAATAGTGTTTTGCAGTTACTATTAAAAATACTGTGAAAGGACATGGCTCTAGGCTTAAAGAGTGAGGGTAGAGCAGAAGTATTTTTTAATATCAGTTTTCACTCTTTCTTCCCCTAACAGTTTCTATCACACTTGCAATACTGCGCAGCAAATGAAATATTTTTGTAATTATGTTATTGTCTCTGGAATAATGAATGCTTTCAAAAGTAAATCAATTTTATGAAGACTTTACACAAAGAGAGCTGTTTGAGATAAAACAAAACTGCATTTGTGTTTTAAAATTACATTAAGTTTTTATTGTTTCTTGCTTTAGGTGTTTAAAGCAGAAAGTGGAGAAAGACTCCTGGAGATAAATGCCCACGATGATGAAATACTTTGCTGTGCTTTCTCTGCAAATGGTGAATTTGTAGCAACTTGTTCAAGTGATAAAAAAGTGAAGGTAAGGGAATGAGGAAGTGGCAATTCTTTTTTTTCAAACTAATTCTAATTTCTGTTTCATCAACTCAGGCAAAGCAAATTCTTATGACTTAAGGTGTTTTTAAGCTGTCTTAAATCTAACATGGATAATGCAGTACTTGAGAAACAGAAAAGCCCCACTTGTTGTATAATGTAGAAGATGCTTAATGTTAACATAGTTGCAGAATTACCTCTTATTTTATTTGTATTATCAAATGATTCTTTTTAATTAGAACAAAATTTGTGAGTCCAGTCCTATTGATAACATGAGATGAATCTATCTATAATTCATTTTTAATTACCTGTGAAATATTTGGAGTTTTCAATTCCTCATGATTGTAGCCAAATCTTGGTGAAACTTTGGTAATCTGAAATTTTTCTAATCTGAATAATGACCTTCCCCCTCATAACTTCTTGTTTCTTTTTGCAAATGTATATTCTTTATCTTCAGAACATTTTTGAGTTATTATTTAAAGTGTTTTGAGACTTTATCTGTATTTTTGCTGTTTCCAGATTTTTTTAAAATTGATTACTTTAAATATATTTAAAAGTCTTTTTAATCCTTCGTTTCTGTCTAGATCTGGAATTCAAGAACAGGTCAGTGTAAGTGTGTATACGAAGAACACTCAGAGCAGGTCAATTGCTGCCAGTTCAATAACAGAAGTGGTCAATATCTTCTGGCCACCTGCTCAAATGACACTTTCATCAAAGTAAGTGGAAAACACTGAGATTATCCTCGTGCTTCTTGTCATAACAGGATAATTATTGATGTAGAAATAGATCTAAACACTGTAAATTAATCTTTTAATAAGCCTGATAGGTTTATTAAAACTGATTAAGGGTACTCACTACAGCTCTGTAATTGAGATTTCAACAAGGCAAAGTAGGAGCGTTTATACTCAGCAAAGAATGGGCAAGTCCTCTGTTGGTAAGGTATGAAGTGAGACAGAGGGTGGGATGGGAATGGGAATGAAATACCTGATTAAAAACAACATAAGAAAAAATGATGGCGGAAATTAAGATTTGACAACACTAACAATTGCTAAAAACTGGGCACTGAAAGCTTAGGGGGAGGGGAAAAAAAGCATATTATGTAAATGTAGCAGGGACATTTTTTGATTAAATTGATATGGCCTCATAAAGAAACAAACATGGAAACCAGAAAAAATAACAATAATCAGTACAGAGTTTTGTCAGGTTAACTAGCTTTTGGTGTCTAGGTTGGGAAGTAGTATGTATACACAGAAAGAGCAGAAGCTGGGCAACTTTGGTCTGTATCTGAGGGAAAGTGAAATCGGAAAAATCATGTAAGACCTAGACACAGGCAAATGAAGAGAGCAATTTCACAATACAAATAAAGCAAATAACTTCATTAACTGGCACCAAAGATACCCTGACTGTATATTCTGCCTCTGAGGCAATGCATTTACTCACCTTATTTTGCAGTGGTATGATTCAAGGAGCCAACTCTGCAAAACCCTCTGTTGGGATTGGTTTTCTGCTTGTTTGGTTCTGTGTAGTGACACAATTACCCAGTTCCAGTGCAAGAGAATTGCTGAGAGTATTTGACAAAGAGTTAGATTGTCAGGGGGGATGGCACACAGTTGTCATTTCCAGCTGTAACATGTGCAGTTGTGAAGACTCATCTGAAGAGTTCTTGCAAGAGCTTGTGTCTGGGTGAACTGGAGGTCAAATAGTTTTGATCTGATATCAAGGTGGAAAGAAGAGGGTTTTGTGCTGATCTCCTGAATGCCTCAGGAGATGCATTTATTGTCTGAGTCTGCCACCTTGTAACAGGTAGATTTTGAAGGTACTTGTTTAGAATGATCATTTTTATCCTGTCAATGTGGTTAAGATTTTAGATAGTGTTTGACAGAGTAATGAATAAGAAAATTGAAGTATAAACAATAATCAATAATCAAAAGGGTCTAATTGTTTTTTAGAGAACACTGTCCATGTGACTGTTCTTGTTTTGAGCTCTCAGATGCTCAGTTGCATAATTTTTTTCTTATAAATAGGAGAAAGGAAATGTTGGCTATTGCCTTGGAAATCAGTGTATGTGAGAGGAGTGAGGAGGAGAAGCCCTAAACCAAAAAAAATATGAAATGTGCTTTTAACTTTGTTAGCATGGATAGAACAAGGATGATATTTAGACTTTTCAAGACTAACTTGAGAGATTTCATTTTTGTTAATATGAACAAAGAACTCCAAAATTTACTTGTGAGGGGAAGAGGAGGGACAGACTGATCTCTTCTCTGTAATGACCAGTGATGGAACCTGAGGGAATGGCCTGAAGTTGTGTCAGAGGTTTAGGTTGGATATTAGAAAAAGGTTCTTCACTCAGAGGGTGGTTGGGCACTGGAACAGGCTCCCCAAGGAAGTGGTCACAGCACCAAGCCTGACAGAGTTCAAGAAGTGTTTGGATGATACTCTCCGGCACTTGGTGTGACTCTTGGGGTTTGTCCTGTGCAGGGCTAAGGCTCAGACTTGGTGATCCTTGTGAGTCCCTTCCACCTGAGCATATTCTGTGATTTCCTTGTTTGCACTGTACAGAAAGTTTTAACTAGATTTATGTAATTCTGATGTTAATAGTTTTCATGCATGTTAGCAGATGAAGGTAAATTGTAGGGTAGCCTGGGGCATAGCATCCAGTCCATAAGAATGTGGGTAAAACTAAGAAAAAAATAAAATTGATATTTTGGTTGCCAGTGCATGATTTTGAAAAGAGCATGAATGATCTGTCTTTAAATAATTGATGCATATGACGATATGTATGTGTTTGTTTGTCTTGCAGCTTTGGGACTTGGATAAAAAGTATTGTAGAAATACAATGATAGGTCATGAAAATTCTGTTAATCACTGTAGATTTTCACCAAATGATGACTATGTTGCTAGCTGCTCAACAGATGGAACAGTAAAGGTACACAGCATGTTTTTAAATCAACTGTTTGCTTTGATGATGAATGGGGGCTTTTTGGATAAAATGCAAAGTATATAGGGGAAAATTTTGTATCTGCATGATAAGCCTTAATTAATTAAATCCTGAAACGGTTGGTCCCATTTGTAATGCAAGATTTTATAATGGCTTGTCCAGTACCAGGAAAACAAGTTGGCTGCCTGTAGTTGCAAATAAATACTAGCTAGCCTTGTTTTGAATATTTTTCCCCCAAATGCACTTTGTTAAGAAAACTTGAGGGAGACGTGAACATTGTTTAAACAGAAATATTAGTAGATTTTTAGGTTAATTGAAAGTTCTGTCATCTCTGAAATGATGATCAGATGACATCAAAATTAAAAGCAATTTCTATGTGTTATTTTCATGTATGCACTAGAAGCAAACTGAGAGAACTTTTGTGTTTTTCCAAGAATGTAAGTGTTATTTTTATTGCCTTTGGTTGCAACAGGAGTATGCTATATCAGAATTGCAATCCTTAAAGCACTGTTACGTTTCTATGTAGTTTCTAAATCAGGAAAGGAGGATCGAGGTAGTGTTGTTGTTCAGAAGGAAAAGCGTGGTGAAGGGGTCAGAAATATTCGAGTGATTTTTGGCAGGTTCCTCAATGAAATTAGGCGCAAAGCTAAATGTATATCAATTTCTCATGGTAAGTGGACTGTTGAGAGTTGCAGGGCAGATATTATTTTTCTTTTTATTCTTCTGTTAAGTAGAAGTTGAGATAGCATTTTAGCTGGAACGATATGAGGGAAAAACCCAAGGAAGAGGGTTCTGCCACAGCATAATCCTCTTTTCTTTATGTCTTTTTATTTTTAATTTTTAATTAAGTTTTTTTCTTCTTTTTTTCTGTAAATCATTGGGACCTGAGAATATTCTAATGTGATTTATTGACTGGGGAAAGTAGCAAGGCACTTTTCTTCTATTTTATTCCCTGCCCTTTTCTTTTCCTAGAACTGATTGAGAGTTAGCTCTCCTCTGTTGTATTCTGTACCTACTTCAGTGAAAAGAGATTTTGTGTTTTTCCTGTTCATTGCAGCTTTGGGCAGCATGCTCAGGGAATGAACTGAAAAGTATTGAGATAAAAGATTTCTTCAGAAATGCAGATGAGCAACCAGATGATGTGGAGGTTTTAGTAAAATGTTGCTCTTGGTCCAGAAATGGTGACATGATTTTGGTGGCAGCCAAAAATAAGCTTTTGGTAAGTACCTCACTTTAATAATTGTTTGGAAGTAGCATATTACAATATAGGGAGAAATTACAATTTCAGATAAAACTCCAGGCCATTAAGATGTTTCAGATAGAAGGTACATGATTTGAAGTGTGTGTAATTAGAAATATGTGGGCAACAAACTTATGACTAAGAAAAATGCCTCCTAAATTCAGTGGAGTATGCTGTTGAGCATATAAACTATTTGTCAACAGTGAAGTCATTCAAACTGGGTGCTAACTGTTTTAATTACATATTCACAGCTTTTTGATATCGAAACATGTGATTTGTTAACGCAAGTTGTCGTAAGTCACCACAGTACAATCCAATACTGTGACTTCTGTCCTGATGATGAATTAGTAGCAGTTGCTTTGTCCCACTGTTCCGTTGAGGTAAGTGTTTGTCTTTGCTACAGAGTACTTGTAATTTGGAATGTTACATTTGTTTTAATAGTTTCTTGTATGCAGAGGTAAAACTGATGCAGCTATTTTAGCAGTCTTTTGATGTACTGTAACTTTGGCAACTCTGTAAAAATGAAGGAAACATCTAGAATAATTTTGAGACTAGCATGCCTAGAGTAAGTCTGTTAAACACCAGGTTGGTTTGGGGTTTGTTCTTGTGTTTTGGGGGTTTTTTTTGCAATTTTTGTTTTGTAGTCTACATGGTCAAGTTGAACTTGTAGCTTTTATACTGTGAGTGATTTTATTTTCTTCTATTTTCCACCCTTGCCTTTTAAAATTACAGCAGTCAGAGGCTGGTGATTCAATTTCCTTGACCACTGAAATGGGATAAGCAGGCACAGTTCTTGTTACATCTGATTTCAGAATGTGAAAAGACAGTAATTAAGTGTGCTTGCACTGTTTTTGCTGTAAATGCAATCTAAATGCATTTGACTTCTTTTTTATTTTTATTGTAGTTATGGAATATTAAATCTCTGTCTAAAGTGGCATATTGCAGGGGACACATGAGCTGGGTTCACTGTGTGACATTTTCACCAGATGGATCCTTATTTCTGACATCATCAGATGACCAGACAATACGTGTAAGATGACTTTTTATTTTTTGAAATATGTGTTTTTTATATATATATGATTAAATTATTTAATTTTATAACAAAAAATTCCTTAAATATCTTATAAATAAAAATATACTTATGTATTTTGTGTGGAACTTTACAGCCTATAGAAATTTAAATATTTATTATAAAACGATTTACATACCCACTAAAATGAGCTGACTTTTTTACGCTGTTTACTGTTTATCTAAATTTCCTCTGCCTATATGATTATTTAAGTCCAGTGGCTCTTCAAGAGTAAATATAACCATTTATTTTGCTTGACATTTTGTCTGAATCGGGAATTGAGAAGTTTTTCAAGATCCTAGCAGACTTAGTAGTTTATCTTATTGTTAGATATTAGTTTCATTGTTAGATATATTTGTATGTTAATATTTAGGATAGATTTCAGTAATTGTAATACCTCATTAAGACCTGTGAAAGTAGAACTATTGTTGACCAAGATAGCCTTTCCTTTTTTCCCAAATTAACAGATGCATTCTTGAAATTTTGAAAGCAATTAAAATATAGAAGTCTGTATTTGACATTTTTTCATAACTGGATTTTAATGTTGCTCTTTGGATTAGAAAACTTTGGACTTTATAGCTATGACTCTAAACACAGAAAAGTCTCATAGTCAGCCTGGAAAAATAGTCCTATTTCATCTGTTGGAATCACTATAATTGCACAAGCTTCTCTAGTGTCTAGTGTTACAAAATAGTAAAAGCATAATTTTCACTGTTTTAAATAAATCAGTGTTACTTCTAAGTTTATAAGTGTTTGTTTTACAAGTACTGTTAGTCAGCACATTTTATATCTTATTTTTTAATAATGCTAATGAAATACTGTGTTCTTCAACAGATCTGGGAAACAAAGAAAGTGTGCAAGTCTTCTGATGCTGTGCTGAAAAGTGAACTAGATGTTGTATTTCATAATGGTGAAGTGATGATTTTAGCAATTTACAATCAGAAACATTTACAAGTAAGCTGTACTCCTCAGTGTGTTAGTACATTTAAGTGTTACCTGTACCAAATCTCACTAGCACTGAAAGAACGGCTTGTTCATGTGTTTCTGCAGTTGAATCTATAGGAGATGACTCAGTGTATGTGATAACATTTTTATATGTAGAAACTCTGCCTAGTTCAGGAAGTTAAAAATGGAGTTTGAGGGGAAATTTCTACACTAATGTTGAAATTGAAACTGGATGCAGAGAAGCAGAACTCATCTCCCTTCATGACAAGGGGCTGTGGGCCCTGCAGGTGGCTTAGGGGTGCACAGCAATGTGCAACATGTGCAGCACCTATAGGCCAGGTGTTACACAGCATGTGTAGATAACACATCAGAGCTCCTGGGTAATAGCTGAAGGGATTGTGTCAGACTGAGGCAATGTGTGAGCCTAAGACTGCCTATAGCCTTAGATTTGTGCTGAACAAAACAGTAACACTATTACTGTGGACCCCCCGTGCCATGTGCTAAGTACGCCAACATCCAAAACTCATTTTCCATTCCATGATAGCAAATGCATGCACATTACCATTTTTTTTAATCAAATGAAGCCAGTTAATAGAATTCTCATGTGCTGCAGTGAAGAGCACAGCAAATGAAGTTATACCTGTTCAAGTGCAGGAGCAGTTTAGGACATATGATACTTTTTAATATTTGTAACATCTGTAGCAGCTACTGTGTGACAGTATAGTTTGGCTCTCATTTGAGTTAGTAGACTTTGTATATTTACGATTAGTGTCTTTCTGTTGTGCTTTTACTTGAACCATTTCCTAGACAAAGATGGTGCTTAGATTCTCTGCTGTACATACAATATTCTTATAACATGTAGGCATACAGTCATGAGAGAAGACTCCACTGTTGAAAACAGAATAGACTTTTCACCCTTGCACAAGAAGAGAAATCGACTGAAAAGACAAATTGCACGTGTATTGTGATTTTACCTGCAATCCCATCTCAAAATTTTTCTTTTTTTTACCCTTTGTAATTTATAGTCTCTCAGAAAAGGAGTCCTACTCATCCTTTGATGGTGGTACTAAGCTCAAAGTCATGCTTACAGAATGCACTTTAAGTATTTTATGCTCCATTAAATATGGGCTGCTTAGTCTGGCTGGCAAATAAGTTTGAGTGTAAAGCTTGCTATACTGCTTTTGGAATTTGGGAGTAGCATTTTGAATTACCATTTCCTGTAGTCAGACAAACTTGAAAAAGCCTTCTAATACTGAGCTATGTTTCATTCTGCAAATTTGTCCTGTTCTGTGAACATTTTATGGAAATAGTTATGCTGACCTTCAGGGCAAGTGGTTTATGAAAGTAAAAGATTCTTATAATTTAAAGTTTGTATCCAGTGCACTGTTCCCTTTCACATTCTTACCTCTGTATTGTAATTTTTTTTTAAGTTTATATTTTAAAATACTGTAACATCTTAATTAACTTCCTATCTTGCAGCTTATCAATGGAAATACAGACAATGTTATTATGCAGACAACAGCCCAAGAATCCCCCATTTCCTGCTGTTGCTTAAGTGAAGATCTTAGATTGACAGCTTTTGGACAGGAGAGTGGAACAATAAAGGTATTAAATCCTAAATTTGATTTTAAAAATAGTAGGAAAACACTCTTCTTGATGCTTTCCCTTTTTGAATATATGTAATTTGAATTACTTTGTACTATAATATTCTTCAACATAGTAATTCAAAGGTTTTACATTTGTGAAAGGTTGAATTAAAGTAATTTAAAGGTAGTGCTAATGATCTAGCTCTGAATTTAATTTTACCAAGACTAATCTAATAGGAATTTTTGGT
Organism: Serilophus lunatus; assembly: GCA_013399895.1. Lineage (NCBI taxonomy): Eukaryota > Metazoa > Chordata > Aves > Passeriformes > Eurylaimidae > Serilophus > Serilophus lunatus. The sequence continues at coordinate 519,843 of VXBA01003872.1, forward strand.
TGTTCCAATTCAATGACTGAGAATCGTGTATTTACAATCTCATTGTAATACAATCTCAATTTTAAAAAAGAAATTGCATGTTCTTGTTTTCCTCAAGTATGTAAAATAATAATAGTTATTGCATTCTTCATTTTAAAGGTGCTACAGTTGTCAGATGGGAAAGTTCTGAAGTCCTGGGGGGCCTACAGGACATCTGTGCAGCATTGTCGATTCACATCCGACTGTCAGACTCTCGTTTCAAGTGCTCATGATTCAGTTCTACAGGTTTGGATGATATTTAGGAAGATCATGTTGTGACTTACTTAAAGAGCTTTTATACTATATATAATGTAACCTCAGTGAATGATTATTCTGTATTGCTCTGTCTTGGGACAAGGGACTGTAGAAATTGTAGCCTTCATCTATACCTTGTATGATAATGAATATTGGATTTTCTATTTTTACTGCTGTGGATGATAGAAACTCAACTCTCAATTGCTTTGAGAAGAGTAAAAGGAACATTAATTTTCAAACAAGATAACTTAGCAGTTCTTAAGTGAGGGTTTGAGATGTGATAGGTCTGTGAGTGGGCTTGCTTATACTCTCTTAGGGAATGAGGTAAAAATGCCTGTCCCTGAGTGGGCTTGTGTGCTCACCTGGTCCAGTACAGTGCTGAATACACATACTGGCTAGAAATAGAGTGACTGCACTCATGGAGTCTAAAATTAGTAACCTCTGCCTCTCAGCAGGGTAGATTGGCTCCGGAGATGCATTCTGGTGTGTCTGTGTTAGCATTTTAGCTCACCTCAGGGATGCACTTTTGATGTGAACGTCCTTGTCGTTTTATGCTTACTGTACTTCAGTTTGCACTTCAGAGCAGCTGCAGCATGCTGACAGGATTCCTGAACTGGAGCACGTGCTCCAGCTGCTAATGAGCATTCAGTCCACACAACCACACTTGAGTAAAACCTCCAAAACATATATGATTGCTGGTCCTCAGCTTTAGGCCCCTTCTCTCAGGTTTAAAATGGGAAGGTTTTCTGCTGGGTCCTCAGCTCCCTCTTGTGGGCAGCGCCTCAGTTGAACCTCCGGGACTGTCACCTGAACACTGCTGCTTTCTTTTTGCTCTTTGCAGCAGGTGCTTAATAGCTTCTATAAAACAAAATAACGCTTACTCATTTTTAAGCGCGTAGTTGAGTTAAAAATAGAAGTGGAATTTTGCTATAAAAATGCAAAGCAGAGTGGCATTTTATTAAAAATGCCCATTAAAAATGTAAAAGGAAGTCAGTTTAAGTATGCCAAATGTGAGATCTGCCAGCTGAAATAAGTCTAGTTGTTGCAATAATCAAAGACTTAAACCCCCAAACTTTTTGGGTGTTTGTAAATTGTTGGTTTACTTTTTCTTTTTAAATTACCAGTGACTTTTAAGTATCAAATTCACTTTGAAAATCAGATAGTATGTGTATTATAGGTAACTCTCTCAAAGGTTAACTATTAAATTCTATGACTTCAGCATCTCTACTATGGATCTCTTCAATATCTAACATTTTAATTAATTGCCACCACCATAAGAACTTTTTTTTGGTCCTGTAACATAAAAATCAGTTAGTTTGTTCTTCTTAACTTTAATTTTTATAATTAGGCATGGAATTGGCAGTTGGGCGAATGTGTGTTTCTAAGAGGGCACAAGGAAGCAATCAAGGATTTTAGACTTCTGGAAAATTCAAAAATTCTCTCTTGGTCATTTGATGGAACTGTTAAGGTAAGTAAAAGGCTCTGAATTGACAAATTACATCAAATACATCAAATTTTGCTTTCTCTTACAACATTTGGCATATCCTGCACTTTGTGTGAACACACATTTTATTGATTTGATCATGAAGTGTAAGCTGACTTTTAATATGTAAGTTTTGAATTTTTTGTTTTCAGTAAGATCTACACTGTTGTTGTATTTTTATTATACTTACCAGTATAGGTAAATGTTGGCCATATTAGAACTAGGTAGCTGAGTTTTATCTATTGTGTATTGTTGTTTACAATGCAAGTGTTTTAACTTTTTTACCATGCTACAAAAGTGACCTGTTTTTCCTGTGTATTTGGTAGGTTTGGAATATCACTACTGGAAACCCAGAAAAAGATTTTGCTTGTCATGAAGGTGCTGTTCTTTCCTGTGCTGTATCACCTGATGGTAGTAAATTTTCGTCTACATCTGCTGACAAAACTGCGAAGGTTGGTTACCTTCTGTACAAAGATAAGAATGATACCTTATTTGTTCTGAAACATAATCTGTATTTCTTATTTTGAGGTAACTTGTGATTATTCAAGGTATCTTTTTTTAAAATTTTCTGTAAATTTTCTGTATCCAGCATGTTTCTAAAGCTGTTACGGTCATTCCATTGATCTTGGATGTAATTTGAGGCTGTCCTGGTGGCTTCTGAACAAATAAAATGCATGTTTCAGGCACAGTTTTCTGCAGAACACTGTTTATTTCTCTGTGGTGATTTGTTCATAGTCTGACATTCTTGGTTTGTTAAGTTTCAGGAATTTTTCTTAACTTTAAGGAAAGTGCTGTTCATAAGTTCTGATATTCCTGTTCAGAAGCCAGGTGCACAAAGAAGTGCACTGGGGCTGCCCCATTATATTCTAAAAGCATTCCATTAGATTTTTAAAATATAACTTTAAATTGATTGATAAATCCTATTTCTATGAACAGCATTAAACTTTCTTGTAAACACATCAGTTTCATTAAAAAGTATATTCCAAGGAAAGATGTATATGCTCACAGTCGGTTCAGTAATTTGTAGCAAATGCATTCTTGTGTCATTCAGATAATAAAACCAGACTACAGTATATATTTACATAAATACACACACATATACGCATATATATATATATATATATAAAAAGTCTTACCTGCACTTGAATGATAATGCCTTTTAGAAAGAAGTCATATTTGGTTTTGAGCTTGTCTTTTTCACATCTCTGTAATGTTCTTCATATAGATGTGGAGCTTTGAAAGTTCATCTGTTCTTCATGTGCTGGAAGGTCATGAAGCCTGTGTGCGGTGCTGTACTTTCTCTCCTAATAACAAATTACTGGCCACTGGAGATGACAAAGGAGAAATAAGGGTACTGCTCTAATCTTGATGGTTATTTTATAATTCATTTGATATTCAGTTCACAGGCAGAAGAGTTGTGTGCAGTGTATGTTCTACATATCTAATTCGTTAGCTTTGTGGTGAATATTGGGGGGTTGGAAATAGCAAAGTTTGCCACATGAGGCAGTAGTTTGTAACCATATCGTTAGATTTATGTTCCATGGATGCTAAAGAACTGATTCACGTGATTTAGTAATAATTCTACTGCGAATTGCATGTATGATTAAATCCTCCATATACAATATAGTTCTAAGAGAAGATTTTTTTATGGTTGTCACTTCAAGTAGAATGCATATTTACAAGTTGGGATTTTTAATATAGAAAAATACATTTCAGGAATCCTTATTTGAGACTTTTTTTCCCTGTTGTGTTTATTTATATGCATAATCTTTCTCCTCTTTTAGATTTGGGACATTTTAACAGGTGCATTACTTCATTTCTGCTCACCAGTTACCGTAGATGAAGGAGAACCAACACATGGGGGTTGGGTAACAGACCTCTCATTTTCTCCTGACAGTAGAATGCTTGTGTCATCTGGAGGCTATCTTAAGGTAAGCCTTGAAATAATAAAATATCCTAACATAATTAAATGGTAACACTCTGATAATTCTAAGGAAAAATGAAGATTAGTCCAAAGACACAAACAAACCTGAAACATTTTACTTAACACAGAGCTGCTTCAATTGCACTTCTTTCTTTCTTATATCTGCAAGTTCCCTGAAAAGGTGTCTTAAGAATTCAGGCTTGGTACTTTGTTTTCAGACTCTTTCATTGGTTCAGGCATCTGCCAGGCATATGTTTTTTGGGAAGGGGAAGAGGTAGCCTTTCAGTCTGTGAACTGGCTCTTTGGAATTGTGAATTTCTCATGGTTTTGTGTTGGTTTTTTTCCCCTCATGCAATAGCCAATGCCAGTTATTAGAAACTCTGTATGTAAGTGAAGTGACAGGTGGCGAAGTTCTCGCCTCAGAGTGGTGGAGTTTAGTTCATTGTTGGCCAATTTCTAGCTATTAGGCATGCTATCAGACTAATACTCTGAAGTCAGTCAGTAACCATTTAACAAAGACAGTTAACTGAGTTTTCTAACTTAGCTTTGAAAGCATCTAATTTTCATTTCATATTAAAGAACAAAACGTACTTTCTGTTTCTAGCTTTTCCCCCATTTTATCTAGTGTTTATGGTGTTGTGATGCTTCTTGGAGTGTAGAATGGTTTAGGATATTAGGGACTTCTGGAACTCATTTAATTCACCGTGTTGTTAGAAGTAGTTTGCAGATTTAAGTAAAGTTGTTTAGGGCCTTTTCCCATCAAATATTGTCCCCTAATCCAATATGGTTGCCTCTGGGCCCTGGAAGTAGACTCTGACTCTGTCATCTCTAACCCTATTTTTAGTAGTTGAAGATAGCAGTTCAGTGGCCTCTCTCTTCCATGGCATCTGTTCTGGGTGTCCAGCCATCTCAATGACCGTGTGCTGGACTTGCTCCAATTTGTCAGTGTTTTTCTTGTACTTGGGTGGGGCTCAGCACACGGTGACTGAACTGCTGGCTACTACTTTTTGAACCTGGCAGTCCACTCAGTTTGTTACCTGCCTTGTATTCTACTCACCCAGTCCTTATCTCTTCAATCTGACTATAGGGACACTATGGGGGACTATGCTTAGCTAAAGTCAGGGTTACTCACATCCACTGCTCTTTCCATGCTGTTTTCAGCAGAAGTCAATTGGTGGTTCAACATGATTTACCTTTGGTACATTTGTGCAGTTTGTTCACAATGACATCATTCTTCTTCACATAACTTGAAATGGCTTCCAGAAACTTGTTCCATAATCTCAGACACTAAAGCGAAGTTTACTGACCTGTAGTTCCCAGCTTCCTCTTTGCTCTTTGTGAAAGTGTGTATGGTGCTTGTTTTTTTTTTTGTGGAGCCATATTCAGTCACCGTGTCTTCTCAAAATTTTGCATGTCTACGTCTCTTTCAAGATCTACAGATGGATGTGTATGGTATGCATGAAAACACACACAAAGCCATTTTGTAGGGAGATACTAGTCAGCAAAAGTCTAGAACAGTTCAGAAGCCTGAACCCCTAAAAACTGATCTGAGTTGGACTGCAGAGTTATGTGGACAATACCTTTAAACAAATGAGTCATCTTTAGTCATAGATGAGGTGTATCCAGCTACTGTAGAACTTGCTGTGTGAGTAGCACCCACTGGTGCAGCACCTGATCATTTATTCACAACAAAGGTCCAAGAGCTAATTAAGATCCATTTTTGATTGGGTTTTTTTTCTTTTTTTGATCATCAAATAGACACTTTAGCAACAGTGTTTTTAATCAGAACATTGCAGCTGTGTAGTTGCAAATCGGTATTATATACACAACGATAATGTTACATATTTCATGAGATGAGTAAGCTAAAAAGTAGTAATACCATTTGCTTTTCTAGATGATCAAAGCTGGAGGCAATCTGTTGTGGCATTTGCTGCTTCACTCAAAAGCTGTAAAAATAGAGGGTAGACTTATTACTGGCACAATTGAGTAATAGCTTTGTGCTGGTTTGTATTTCGGTCAGTTTTGCATTGGTCTACAGTTTTTCTGAGAAATGTGAAATTTTGGACTACAGTAAACTGGTGTTTTCTTTGCTATTAGTGCCTATTGCATAATCTAAACAATAATAATTAGAAATGGCAATATCACTGAAGAAGAAATCGGTCCTACTAACAAAACTGAAAGTGGTTTCAAATGTGTATTTGATTTATCCTCTTTTGAGTCTAGCTAAGTTTTTTAGTGTAGCTATAGTTTCAGTTATCTAGCAATGTGTTTAATGTATTTATTTGGTTATATAGAACTACATAATTTAAAAAAATTTGGACTTATTACAGTTTATGTCTATTGATTGTGTTTTGTGATGGGGTAAGGGTCAATATCTGAATGGATATTTTCTTGGAATCAAACAGCTTCAGTCTTTTTGAAGTTTCTTTTCATCTGAAAGTCTTATACCTCTAGTAATTTGCCCTAAACTTATTCTACTTACTATTGCTTATATTTTTATTTTTAGTTCTGCCTCTTTAATGAAAGCAATCAACTGTGCTTGCCATGCTAAGTCTTGTATAGATTTTATTCTAAGCTTCCTTCACCTAACTGAAAGTGTTTTATTATTTTTTATAGTGGTGGAATGTAACTACTGGAGAATCCTTACAAACCTTCTACACAAATGGAACTAACCTCAAGTCAATACATGTGTCCCCTAATTTCGAAGTGTATGTGACTGTTGATAATCTCGGTATTCTTTATGTGTTACAGAAGTTCTGATGAATGTGCTGAACACTGCAAAAATAATTAATTTTTTAAGATGGAAAAAAAAATTCTGCTAAACATTTGATGCTCAATAAGCTGTGAATTATGTTTCATTGTTGTATTCATGATGTTTTCATGTATATTTATGTACATTTATGTATGTTTATTTCAAATGAACTTGTATTTAATCTTGTTTTTAATAAGCATTATTATAATCCTTAAATTTTTATGTGCATCTGAAGTAAGTTGCTTCCAATTTTGTAAGGAAATTATATTAAGATTTATTCAAATTAGTTGAAATTAATATTAATAGCAGTGAGGAAATAATACGAGTGTAATACTTTGAAATTATATTTTATGCTAAGGCTGATGGTTAAATGGTCTTTAGCCATCAACACAACTGTATAAGATGCAAAAAATTTGTTTTTTACTCCGGTGCAAGGATTTTCATTTGGTACAGAATGAAAAGAAGCATGGGCATTCTTCATTGGAAAAATGAAAGTAGCATCTTGGTGCTTGATGTTCAAACCAAATCAAGTAGCTGTTCAATTTACTTGCAGTAAGAACCTTCATGCTTTGAATCTGTGGAGATAAGGAGCGTTGTAACAGGTATGAGCTGTTCCTGTTCAGGGGAACATCCTGAGTCTTGTTTTCTCAAGGCAAAATATGAAACAATATTGAAGTGGAAGAGATCATGCTGCATTTCCAGTCAAAGTATGAATACAGCTAACCAGCTAAACTGAGAATGGAAATGGCTTAAAAGCTATATATTGAAAAATATAAGAAGATGTGAATTTAATCGGATTTTTTTTTTGGAATTAACATTCAATTTATACTATGGAGACACTTTCCTGTTGTCAGCTTTGTTTACATGGGGTTCTGTGCCCAGTTGATCTTTTGCCTCGTAATATGTGATTTTTTAGTTGTTTTTTTTTAAATTTTTTACAGTCTATTTATAGATTCACTACAGGGTAGAAATATCAACATTTTGTACTACTTACACTTGACGAATGTTTTGTCAATCATTAGGTAACAATTTTTTCTTAGGTACCTAGTAAGCCTTTTTCTATTCAATTGCTTCTCAACTGCTATTAGCAATTGCACAAGCATTAATATGATTTTCATATTTTTGTAGCTGGCAGTGGAACACTGTCTAACTGCTTGATTGTGTAAAGTACAGTAGCAAGTATCTCAACTGATAGCGAATAATGAAATTCTTACTTTTAGTACTTTTTGTGTGCATTTTGGAGGATTTAATATACATTCTTAGTACTTCCTTGTTTTTGACAATCACCAGTTTTTCCTCTTTTTTAACTTGAAATTCTGCTGTTTCTAAGGTGCTATTGAATACGGGTCAGTATAATCAAAGTACTGCTGGCAGAAATGTAAAGAGAAGAAATTCAATAGAAAAGAACATGATGTTTTGTTTTCTAATTATGTACAGTGCTCAATAAAGATAATCCAGGGAATACTGGCCAAAGTTGTAAATGAATTTGAATTCTTCAGTGTTATTTTATAGATAGTAGGAGGGAGGGGGAGTGCTGCCTCTTCTCTTGTTTTTTGTTGTGGTTTTAGTTTCAATCTAAGCATAATGCTCCTTTACAAACTACATCAAAAATACTTCGGCAGATGAGCAACAGTATTAAATACGAGTGTGGAGGAAAAAGTGGACAGAGGGAAGCTGAAATCTTGGAACATGTCCCACAGTGTTCAGGACAGAGTTGTTTCTACTGTCTAGTTTGTACAGAGCCCATCAGTACCCCACTGAATAGCTGAAGATTCAAGGAGCAGGAAGCTTCTCTCAGCAAACATTCCTTAATCCAAGGGGCTCTGCTGTCCTTATTGCACAGTACCCCATTGGTCTCAACTTAAAAGACTCAACAAGGTTAAAAGGTACAGAATAATTTTTTCCAAGTTAGAAAGTTGCCTTCTGTGAGAACACTGATTAAACCCTGATGACAGGGAAAAATGTTATATGGTTTAATGTAGAAAGTAAACGGTGCATGAGCAGAGTTCATAGATTATTGTAAGTAGAGCAGAAACTTAAAGAAATGTGATATAAATACTGCATTCATGGATTGTTCTGGAAGAGTGGCAGCTCAGCAGCATTGTACTTGTTTCTGAACTGAGGAAGCTGTGTTTCATGGAAGGTAATGTTAACGGAGTTGGGATGGTTGCATTCGCCTATGTAAATGTATGGAACTGGCTGTAAGCATTTGTAGCTGAGGCAGAAGAAGAGAAATAGTGCTGGAAAAAGTCTGAAGAGCCAAAGAATAGATCTGATTTGCAGGGAGAGGATGAAAAAGTTAAAGTGGAAAATTATTAAAATAGGGGCCAGAACAGCAGCTTCTTTCATTTAAAATATTAAAGAAGACAGTTTAGCGTAATAAAAAATGTCTTGGTGTATTATCAGATTTAGCTGTTCTCTTTGATGTTAGATGTATTTTAAAGGAAACAAAAGAAAACTTGACTCGAAGTAATTTTAATGTAAATTAAACATTAGTGCTTCCATTATCTCTTGTAATGTCAGATCAATTCAAATTTAACAAATGAGCATTGCCAATATTATCTAGTTCTGTAACTGAAATTATAGTATGCTTTTATGTAAGCAAGTTTTAGGTACACTTCTTATTAACCATGCCTATTAGTTTCTGTAGAAGTTTTGAGTCTCTTCACTTTGGCAATTAGATCTACAGCTCCTTCACAAGTTTCTCTGTTCTCTTTCCTTGAAAATTGTACCCGTGTGTGATACAGGTACTCAAAAGGATGCTTTGTATTGCCTTAGAGTGTACCATTCCTTTAATTACACTGTTCTTCCCCCTCTATTATCTTACACAGTCATTTGAAACAGAACTGTGCACTTACTGTCTGAGTTCTTCCATGTAAATGTTTATAGATCTCTTGCTGGAGTCTGGGGGTAGAGCTGAAACTGGTGACCTGTTGGCAGTAGAGGAACATCCCCCACCCCAAAATTATTTTGCCTCCTTTAGTAAATTTTGCAGTTAAATTCCATTACAGAATGCTGTGCAAATTGATGGATTGTTTGGGGGATTTTTAACACTTTTAAATTTAGTGAAGCCTCTGCGTAGGACTCGGTTCCCCAGGTTGTACCTTGATACAACATAGTCTGTGTCCTTATCCCTGCTCTGCTGAAGTGTTTTACAGAAGCTGACGTCTTTGCAGGTTTCAGGGGAAAGTCAAGCTGAGAAAGCACTCTGACTTAGGTGGTTTTTTAATGCCTTCCTGGAACAGAACATTGTAGGGAGGCAACTCACACCCATCTTCAAGAAGCCAGTAAACCTAAAGTACCGGTAGGTCACAGGGAATTCAGGTATGTTCTTGCAATTGCTGGTTGAACATAAAACCCTAACTGGACTGTCTGGTTGCCCTTTCTCCTTCGTAGCAAGTACAGATGCCGTGGCAATGCCAAGGAGTGGAAAAGCCAGCCTTGGGAGCTCTATTTCCCTCTGTTAGCACACACTCAGGTGTACTTGTCCATGTTGCACTTTCCTTTCCTCCTCCTTGTGCCTCCCATTAAGACATAAAGTTTATTTGGACTCATTGATAGTGATGATGGTGCCCAAGAACACTGAAGACTTGGGATGCCTTATTTCTATTGTGATTGCAAGAAAAGCAGAAGCCAGATAACCTTTACTGTTTGGAGAACGTGGAGGGGCCAGATACTTCAAACATGGTTTGGGTTTTTTCTTTGTGTGTTCAGTTTCATTTTGCTGTTTCAAGCTAGGAACGGGACACAGTCATGGGCTCTGCAAATATGCAGTAAGATGTTAAGTGGAGAAAAGGCTTCTTTGTGGCTGGAACTCTACATAGATTGACTTATATTTTTCAGTACTTCCAAAGCTGTTGTGCAGTGTGCTGCTATCCACATCTGTGTTGGTGGGGTTTTTTTGGGGGGAGGTGGGGAGCAGTGGATTTGGAACACAAATTTGGGGTTTTCTTGGGTTTTAAGAGGGATTTTTTTTCCAAATTAACTTACTGCACACCTTTCTTCTACAAGGGCTTTTTATGACAAACCTTGCAACTAGATTTAATAGAGGCCTCAGCAGGGACTGTTAGTGTGCATCCCAAAAGAATATAAAGATTTTCAGTCTGCATGTGTTACTAATGGCTTTATCCCTTCCTATATCATCTCCTACAGTTACACCTGGGGGATATAGCACAACTGTGATAATTGCACTACTTGAACTATAAGTGACGTGCATGTGTTTGTTAAGCTGAAGTATCTTAGAAGTGCTTCAATAGGCAGTTTCTCTCTTGGGTCCTGACTGTTTACAGAACAAATTAGCTTCCTGTGCTTGTTTCCATTTAACAAACCATACGTTGTATATACAAGAAGTGCTCCAATAACAGTTCACATCCTTCAGGCTAGAGAGGATTCTCGTTTCTGTACTCAAGAGGGATCATCTGAGTACCTACTTAGGCTGCCACAATTAGACTCTGTGTGCTTATGTGGTATTTTTAGTTTATTTGTGTCTCTCTGATTTATTTTTAGCTCTGTCCAGTTTCTCTAACAACATGTAAACTCAGACGAATTTTGAAACTCAAAATGAGGCAAGAATGAATTTACCCCATCAAACTGTTTAAAAGTAGACATGATGCTTCTTATGTAAAGCGTGTGTAATTTCTAACGATAAATGCACACAAAGTATGCTTGATAATTAAAATACCCGTGAAAAACTTGTATTTTAAGCTATTTGCTTTTCTAAAGATAAGGCTCTTTTAATTTTTCTCTACAGTTGTATGAAAAAAATTAATTTCTACAGATAACTGGTACTTTCTGGCATGTAAGAGCAGGGATTTCTTGTACTTCTAAAAATCAAATTATGTGCCCGTAATATTCCCCAAAGATAGTAATAACTCTTCCATACTCCTCTTCCTCATTAGGGTCAATTTTTGAGTTTATGCATTCTAAGACTTTGTAGCCTGCTGGTTCAAACTCTTAGCCCAGTGCTAAGAAATCTGAGTCCTGACATGTTTTGAAAGCAAGTTTTCCTGTCTAAGAGACACAATGGCAACGATATTTCTCTCTGTGCTTCCCAGTTAAATTAATCCACATAAATTAGTCTTTTAATCTGATACTATGATCAGTATTGACTGTTTGTAAGACCCTGCCAAAAGTAGTGTAGGAAAAAAGATTAAGGGAACACTGAAAAAATATATTTTTGGTTTAACAGCCCTGAAATAATACATGAGAGGAAAGGCATACTTTTAATGTGACATTTGGAAATGCTTAGTTTTGTATTTCTAATAGTTTTTTTATTTATGGTGTCCTAAGGGGTTTTGTTTGTTTTAGTGTGTTTTTTTAGTAGAGGTTAGAAGAACGAACATAGGCACAGGCCAGTGGAAATCAGTCTCTAAATACAGATGACACATTCTGATCTAAAGAATCCAGTCTGAAATGGGTAGTCAGGTCTTGATGTTTGAGCACTCAGTATCTACAGAGTAATGTAAGATATACTTAGGGAAGTTGGTAGCTCCTAATTCTTTCAATGTATTTGCATGATTTCTTACAGGGTGCCGTGGAGTTTATATTTAGTACAGGATAGAATTATACATTTTATCTTTCCAGCTGAGACATTAGAGGAAATAAATGATCATATCAATATGTGACTTAAACTTAGGTATTGGTAAATAGAAAGAGGAGCAGTTTCAAAGAATTTGAATAGAAGAAATGTTGCTTAAACTTTAGCCTCTATTTCAGTATGTATTTAATAAATTATAATAATATTTAAAATATTAAATAATTGCATATTAAAGAACTATAAAATAATTAAATGTTATATATAATATTTTATTAGAAAAGTCACCTGAGTCTGTCTGAATTTTCAAAATATTCAAAGAAATATTTTAGCATCTTGCAGATGCTGCGCTCTCAATTTCTCAAAGCCAAAGAGTTGTAGTTTTTCTACTCCAAAAAATATAGAGCAGATAGTAATTATTTTTTTTAAATATTCTCACAGTATTAAAAATTCAACTATTAAATTGCTGTTCTGACTCAGCAGCTGGTTTTTCATAGCGTGGAATATTGTTTTTGATGTACATCTTTTGGGTACACATTAATTCAAAGGAATGGTTATGAGACCAAACTGAACTTGTGGAAGAATAATTTGGTTTTTGCTGCTAGATTGTAACAGTGAATACCTCCCAGAAACAAGTACAATTCAATTGAACTACCTGTGACCTGGAATTTACTTTACAAAAAGTATCATGAACACTTCAATTTGGATAAAAATATAATAAACATGGTAGATGGCAATAAGCTAGAAGCCTACCGAATGTTTGCTTTATTTCCTTTTCCTGGAAGTATCTTTGTTCAAAAGGTTAAACTTTTGGTTGTGATAAGGTTTGGGAAAAAAAGTCTATTCCATGAGTTATGGTCTCCTTTTCCTCTTAAGCTTCTACTAGTTGTGAAGCTCTGTACACATTGCAGGCTCTCGAGCTGCTGTACCCCTCATATCTCATATTTAGTCCTTAGTTACTATTGTCAACTTGCTTTCAAATGAGAGGTTCCACTCTTCAGGGTTCTAGTACTGGTAATGTTAGGGGAAGATTTGTTGGAGCAAAGCTGTATTTCACTATCTTTTTTTTTAGTCACAAAGTGGAACATTTCAGTTTGTGTTCTGGATCTCTGGTTTCTTCAGCATGTATTAGCAAAAAAAAAAAGTGATTTTTAACAAGCTGTTAGAGATGTGTGTTATGCATCATTTAGCTTTTTTTTCCTCCTCAAATGTGATTCTAGGAATTTAAGATCACCTTAGCTAAAAATTATAATCCTTTCTATATCTATTTTTATTTGGCATACAAATTACATCTCCTCCTTTTCAAAAATTAAGCCATGATGCCTCCAACTCATGCAGCTTGTGTCTCCAATTTTCATTACTTATTTTGCTTCTTATTTGAGTTCTATCATGGGTTAGAAATTTTTGGATAATACTACGTATCTGTCCATGTCTTTTGTCAAGAAGGAATGTATCTGGAAAATGAGTTTATCACAGTGAATACTTTGAGCAGTTAGCAGCAAATACAAGAGGTCTTAACTTTGGTATATTCTTTCTCACACAAGCAAAGCTTGGATGTCTAAGTTGGAATTGGTACCCAAGACAAGTAGGTGGAGGCTTTGAGCTTGAGTGTCCTCTGTTCTGAATGTGTTTTGTGCAGTGTTCTAACAAAGTAGTTTTCCTATTTCTTAAAAGGAGAAAAATGAAAAGTTCCTCAACACAGTCAGAACTTCGAAGCGAGAACATCTCAATTAAGTATTGCAAATCAAGGACTTAGTCCCACGGGGAGGACTGCAAAAATTCTTCCCCAGAGGAAGTAAAGACAAAATCTGAATGACCACAGTCATTGAGACCAGTAGCAGTGACAAATTGAAGACATCTTTACCTGTAGTGGTGGTGGTTGGGTGGTGACTGACAGAAGCAGTACCTTTTTAAGTTAAGCACTAATTCATTTTCCATTTGAAATACAAGTTGGACTTTGGACATTTTTGTTGGTTTTTTTTTTCTCTAAGCTGGTTTTAGAGGCTGTGTTGAATAGGATATTCAAGTAATTCTGGCATTTTTCCTTAGAGTTTGAAAACTGGGTACCTTAATCTATCCTTCCCTTTCTGAGTTGTTTTTTCCCAACAGATTCTTGCTATCTTAAACAAATGAAGCAATATAACAAACATTTCAGTAATCAGGCCAACATAAAATACTCATAAATTATCACCAAGCAGCTCTAAATCTGTCATAAACTCTTACTGACTAGCTCACAGGGATGTTTATGTAATTGAGAGAAACTACAGAGAGGAAGTTAAGTCTCCTTTTACAAGTTAAATCAACTACAGTGAGATGAAAAACACCCACACATTTGGCTTTGGATCAGCAGAGACATTCTTGAAAAGCAAACCTTTATGAAATCTGTATTATAAAATCAAATTATGAAACCAATTTCAAGGTGTAAAAAATCGTCAGTTTTCCAGGTGTCACTGACTGCACACTGCATGTTCCTTGTGTAACAGGGTATCACTTTGATCAGGGAGTTACAGATTTGGAATCACACCAGCAAATAAATTTTTCACATGGTTGGGAGCACATATGTAATGTAAGATATGTCAAAGCTGGATATCTTTGAAAGGGGGCCAAGGAGTCACAGTTCTACAGATGTGAAAAAAACTCACCACACCACCAAACCTGCTAAACAAGACGTTATCTTACATGACATCCCTTTAAAAAAAGGGTAGAAACTGCAGTGCAATACAGATAAATACATTAGGAGATGAAGTTTATGATATTTTAGAGTGCAAGTTAGGAAGTAAAGTATAAGGGCAACTGATAGGTGTTTTTACACTAAGGATTGAAATATTGATAAGCAAAGTAAATGAAAGATTGTTGAATATTTATGTAATTAAAAAAGCTTATTCCATTGATCACAGTGACAGAGTTGTGAAATAAGATGTTGGAAAGATAACATATTGGAACATGTTAATCACAGGGATTGGAAACTGATAATCTTAACAGAACAGGTAGTAAAGAATTTTGAATTGCCCAGTCCCAATAATAAAGAGCCTGAGATAGATAAGATGAAGTGTCCTTTGAATCATACCTGGTAAAATTTATTTATGGTTTTGGCAAATGCTACTGACAGATTTCTAGCTGCTTTGCTTGTGATTTTTATTTTTGTTCTGGTGATTTGTATAACACATCAGTGTTAATACATGAGCTTTGGATCTCTTTAGGAAATTTGACTTGTTATGATTTCATATTTTGATATAAAAGATCTTCTGCAGCACTGCTAGAGAACATTAGATGGATTAAAATATGGGTCAAAATATGGGTCACATTATTGGTACAATGTTGTTTATTGTTTTTGTCCATGATCTATAAAACCTTTGATGGTAAAGCCTATGAAGGCAGGCAGAGAGAGTTCAGCCCATTCAACCTGGAGAAGAGAATGCTTCAGGGAGACATTATAGCACCTTCCAGTACCTAAGAGAGGTTACCAGAGAGCTGGAGAGGGACTTTTCACGAGAGGATGTAGTGGTAGGACAGGGGCAATGGCTTCACATTGAAAAGAGGGTATGTTTAGATTAAATATTGGGAAAAAAATACTGTACAGTGAGGGCTGTGAGGCCCTGGAACAGTTTGCTCAGAGAAGTGGATGCCCCATTGATGGAAGTGTTCAAGAGCAAGTTGGATGGGGCTCTGAACAACCTGATCTAGTGGAAGAGAGGCTGGAGCTAGATGACTTTGAAAGTCCCTTGTAACCCAAACCATTCTGTGATTCTATGATATAAATTACATAAATTGGCTAAAGTGTGATTTCCAAGAATAAGTAGCTATTGCAATATGATGCATGTCTGCTTTCAACATCCAACAGCACGGCTTTGTTACCTTTTGGATAAAGTATAGCTTTGCCACAGATAGTCTCACTGGCATTCAGAAGTCCACTATCTTGAAAATGGTGGTGTGGGAATGAAAGTGGATGGTGTAATTGATCCAAACTCAAAGTGTCTGCAATGGTATGTAAATAAGGCCTATGGATACATAAAAAGGATCTGTCTTAGAAGGAGTGAGAAAGTTCTGCTTCACTGTTAAGACATCAGCTGAAATAGTGCATATAGCTTTGGTAATTGTATTTCCATGACAAAAGGGGTTCAACCAAAATTTAGAATACCACAACAAATGATCCATGGGCTGGGCAAAAGTCTTGCAGTGTCAAGTTTGAGTTGAATTTGTTTTGTTGAATTTGAGAGAAAGCGACATGTTTGTGATGTGTGGGGAAAAGGCAGGACATTTTAGCCTTGTCAACAAAAATAATGATCCTTTTGTTTCCTTTCAGATTGCATCATGCAATGATTAGACTTCTGGCTGGGGAACAGGTTTCCCCAAAGTCAGATTGGCAGAAATATTTCCCCCATCTCTTTCTACAGTATGTGGGCCAGGCTGTGTGTATCACCAGCTGAAATTACTTCAGTACTTGTCACCTAAGGACTTTCCTGCCTCATCAGGGGATGAGGATAATGTTGGCACCTTAGTTGTTTTTTTGCCTTATTTCTTGTAGCAGTTTAATTTTCTAGGTTTTTGAGGTATTTGGCCTAGGTATCTTGTGAAGTTTTATGTAAGTATAACTGAATGAAATGTAATGATTAGGATAGAGGCATGGGCATGGTGAATGATCTAGTATCTTTTCATATTAACTTCCACTCATGCACAGCATTCCCAGACACTCCTATATTTCAGTAGATTCACTTAATTCCAATGCAGAATTGTTCACTAAATTCATCATTGATACTTTTATATACTTACATACTGACTGGAAGGAAGCTAAAAGAAAAAAACCAGTCTTCTTTGCAACATAAGAAGTAAGTAGTGCTAGCCTCCATTATAGAAATTAGGATATTTTTACCTTTTTTTTGGATATTTTTGGACATGTCCAAGCCTGACATTCTGCATCCTAGCAATTATCATTCATCTGCTTGTGCTTATTGAATAAAGACTGCACTGCTTCTAATGCCTTTTTAAAATTAATGTGGTCTATTTCTTTTTTCCTCATGGTGTCACTATAGGATAAAGTTAATGCTTGTAGGGTATTCTCTGCACTGGAGCATATTTCCATTTCCTTTGTCTCACTCTGACTTTCTGGATTTTCTACGTGTTTAGAAAATACGATAACAAATACATTGCTCTCAAATGTGGACATGTTCTTTCAAGCTTTGGCTCATCCTTAACACTGAGCATGGTTGGGGGTTTTTTTAAGGATTCAGTATTAGAATACATTTAGCTTCATGCAAGGGTGTGGAGAATTTGAGCAGTTCTTCTAGTGACTTGGAAGTAGGAATTGCCATGTTTAAAAAGACAGAAAAGGATGTATCTTACAATTCAGTGAGCTTATGAAGTTAAATCTGTGATAGACGACTTCATCATACATGAAACTATAAGGTCCAAATCCAAGGCTTATTTTGGCAAAGGGGTCCACTCTGAACCTTGTGACTTGATGGGAGGGCCTCCCTCATTCCTTTTCATCCTTAACCTTTGCATTTTCCTATCCCCAGCTTTCACACAGATAATTTTAGATTGATTTTAATTTTGGATTGGTTGTAGATTTTAGTCCTATTTTTCTCCATGTGCTTTAACCATNCAACCTCCCTGATTGAGCAGGGTCATCCTGGAGCACACTGTGTCCAGGTAGTTCTTGAGTATTTCCAGTAAACATCATTTTTCCTTATGTTGGTGTATTTTGAATTCAGCTTTTATGACTGATAGAAAAAGTAGCTTTCCTAGTCAAGCTCTCAGTGGCAAGAGAAGACGGGAGAAAAAGAGAATTTTGTTTCCTTTAAATAGTGATAGCATTTTTGTCTGCCTAGGTGTTACCACTTTACCTAGACCCACACTCTCAGATATATCTATGTACCTGACTTCCACAGGAGAAGGATGAAAGATGTAGCAATATATAAAAGTTAGGGAGGATTGAAGAGAAATTTTCTTGTGGTCTTTACAAGAGCAGGAGCCAGATGGGAGTGCCATTTCCCATTCATGCATTTGGAGCATAGCCTTCCTGAAAGGCAAGGCCCATAGGCCATTTTCCTGCTTTCCCTTTTCTGCCTTTTCAGTAGGACAGTGGTATTTGGGCTGGTTGCGAGGATGAGTGCCACTGTTAAGTCAGTAGGAAGGAAATCACCCATCAGTTCTACAAAATCTACATGCAGTGTGATCTCTGGCTACCAGTGAAGCTGTGTATTTGTTTCAGTTGGCTGAGTTTGTGCCCAGTCTCTGTCTAGCTCAGTGAAAGGTAACTAGAACCAGCATAGGATCAGTTAGAATTAGTATGGACTTAATAGCAGTAGAGTCAGTTTGTTAGTTTAGCAAAGAAAGAAGTTGGTTCACCTAAATAAGTTACAGAGCACTAAACAATTACAGAGCTTTTCAGTAAAAGCCTGAGCATTATCCCTCTATGCTTTCCAGCTGAAAATCCTGTCAATACTTCCAGCCAGTTAAGTCCTATTTTCTCCTATTCTCTTCAGATGATAATTTAAAGTGAGATAACAGATATCCCTCTTCTTGTCTAAGTGCCCATATCTAAATATTTTCCCTAATCTCTATGCAATGTCTATAATTTATGTACTTGTCACTGCCACATGATTCCTCCACAGTCCATTGTTTTTCGATAGCTGATAGTTTGGAGACAGTTGACGTTACTATTTGTAGACTGTTGTCTTGTTGATACCTTAGACATCATACTTCAGTGAAGTGGGACAGCTGAACAGACATATTGAAAGAAATCTAGAGCAAAATTAGAGTTCTGCATGTGACATAAACTGCCTGTTCTAATCTAGAATGGAAAACTATACAGTTTGCTGTGCAAGTTTATTAGTTGTCTAGCATCATGCTTCTTTTTCCAAAGGACAGGAAACCTGTTAATTCTCTTCCCAATGGTTACCATTTTATGGCCATGCCATTTTTTGTTGCTTTAAACTGCAAGGCATGTGTAACCTTGTGGTTCTGTAGAAGCAGCTTCTCACAGACTTATTGGCAGAATACCAGAACTGGACATGCTGAGTGTTGTCTTCCTGCCAGCTGTAAGGAGTGGCTCTTCTGGCTTTTAATAAACATCAGGCCAGTTTGGAGGAGTTGCTGCGTCCAATCTGAAATGCAACATCAACATCTGCTTTAGGAAACCTTTAACTCCACAGACATATAAGTTCCCTGTTGTTTCCTCAGGAGTTTCTCCAGTTTTAACCTTCTCCCAGCAGCAGCTTTTTTACCTTGTATATGTGGTGGTGCATCCCCCCTTCCAGCTCGGCCCACACTATGATTTCGGAAATGCTTGTTAGGCCTTGGCCTTGACAAGTGATAGCTGGGCTAAGCTCCTCTTGAGCTTATCAGAAACACTGTCTTCCCTGAGGAATGCTGGCTAATGAGCTCCCGTTATTTGGCGAACAGCCTTGGAAACATATTTGTCTTGCCTGAATAACAACACGACTGTAACATTTTTATGATTGAACTTTTACAGAAAGTTACCACCCCAAATTGTGGCCAGGATGGAAAATTACTGTGTTAAAAGCTAACTCTCTTGTGACCCTACAAACAGCAGTCCTAAGTGAGACCCTTTCAGCTCTCATGGCCTGCAGAAAGCTGTGACCAGGAATGTCCCTCTGAGTGGGACCCATCTCAGAGGCAGCAAACTCCCAAGTTTGCAATACTTGGAGGACTGCCAACAGCCTTTGCTGATATCCCCCCTTCTTGAAGCTCAGCCCTTCGCCTTTTGAGAAGATGCAAAGGCATCTGACAAGAGTACTTCACTGAATTCAAGGGGAATTTTTCACAGGTATATACCTTCTGCATACTCCATTAAATATGCATGCAAATACGAATATGCTATAGCAAATGCAGTATGAACATTGCTCTCTTGGATTCTTAAAGTAAGAAGTAAGATCAGTAAGTTAGGTCTGCGAGTTACTGTTGTGCTCATTGCAAATACTGTAGAATCTTTTCTTAAATTGTTTACATTAGGCTATCAATTAAGTGCTGTTAAGTTTAAGAGCTGTTAAAACCTTTAGGCCCAAACTACTGGTCAAATCCAAGGCTTATTTTGGCAAAGGGGTCCACTCTGAACCTTGTGACTTGATGGGAGGGCCTCCCTCATTCCTTTTCATCCTTAACCTTTGCATTTTCCTATCCCCAGCTTTCACACAGATAATTTTAGATTGATTTTAATTTTGGATTGGTTGTAGATTTTAGTCCTATTTTTCTCCATGTGCTTTAACCATCTAGTAAGCACTAGAGTGACCCTTGCTAATGAACTTTGTTGCACTTTCATTTTTTTAGCAAACCTGCTTCCGCCAATACCTTTGCTGGTGCATCTTTGAGCGACCTAAAACACTCTTTCAGAACAGCGTATTAGAGACCTCACTACACAAACAATTCTCAAAATCCTTTGTCACGCAGACTTACCTCGTTTTGATTTGCTTATCTGCTCATGTCAAATCCAATCTACTTCTGTATTACCTCTCTTCTTTTGCCTGTTCTCCACCCTCCCCCTGTAAGACAATCGTTGCAATTAATTCTTGGTTTTACAACATCCAAATACTCTCTCCCTTTGACTGCCTCTGCTTCCCTTTTACCTGGAATAGAGGTCAAGAATGGCAATTTTCCTCACTTTCAGATCTTATGGAGGTCTCTCTCTGGCTTTCTTCCTGCCTTTCCTGACTTTTGTCTCCTTACTACCTATATACCTCTAGCATACCAGGAACTTGAACGGAAAGTAACCTTGACCAAAAAGGACTAAAGCTAAGTCGTAACTCCTTTGGATTACTGGAAGTTTGTAGAAGTGTCTTTGGATCTGAAAAAAAGATTGCTGAATCACTGTCTCATGCAGATCCTACAGACTTCTCTCCAACTGGCTTACACTAGTCTCAGTGAGGGAAATGTTTCCTTCTAAAATCCCAGGTTTCTGCAAATGCAGAAGTGCCTTATGTCTGTTAATTCTTATCTTTCCTTCCAGTTTCAGTCTGTCTGCTGTGGAGACTTCTGTTATTGACTGCCTTACTGTGTCCCAAAACCTTCACACTCACTCTCTGCCCTACCAGTCTTTCATCTGTCTCATCTTTCATCAGTCTTGCTAGTCATCCTCAGTCTTTCTTGCCCCAATTATCTCTCCCAAACAAGTTCAGCTGCTTACTGTGCCACCTTACCTGCTTGACATCTCTTTGATGAACACAGATCAAATTCTTTCTGCGAGGTGCCAGTTCTTCCTGTTGTTTCACACCTTTCCTTTACATCTGCTTAGAGTTGTGCCGCAACTCTTGTCTCATCCTTTAATTTTAGGGGTCACTCAGCTGCATAAGAGATGCCCCAGTTTTATACCCTGAAAACCTGGCCACTTTGTACTTTATGTGCCTGAAGTGAATGTGCTTTAACGTAACTCCCTGAACAAGTCTTTACAGGGTGCAATCAAGTATGGGGAGTCAGCAGTTCAGTAGTGTACGAAGAACCGGTTAATTAAGGACTTTGAAGTATTTAGCATCTATAAACAAAATCTGTATTCCAAACCAAAACCATCTCCACAGCAATTGCTGGGTTTGCTCAGTACAAGATCCAAAGCCCAAGGAAATGGAAGGGAGGACCTTTCATGCATTTTAGTATTCTTTGCATCAGGCCACTTACTGCCTTTAGTGTTGATTAAATGATGGCACAAGGTGCTGGGACTGTACAACTTCATTTTATTTTGTGTGCTTTTATAGGATATAAATAAATGACAAAAATTACAAAATTTATAACTGGAAGCCCAAGCATATTTACATAAGTATTTGTTGCAGTGAGGCTACTATTTACTGTTCTCCTATACAATTTTCCTTTTGGTACCGTATTTTTAGTGTTATCTTTTTTTTACTGTCAGTTGACTAAGTACATATCAACAGTGAATAGGCAAAAATATGTACAAGGAACTATTTTGTTCAAGTAAATTGAATACTGTATTAAAAGTATGTCATCACTCGGCGCTATGATTAGGTTTAACTAAACCATATACAATTATCAGGTTTAAACCAAGTTCAATTATCCATTTTTTTGGAATATGCCAACTGATGATTCTAACTAAAAAACCTCAGCTGGATATGAAATAATAATTAAAAAAACATTAAGACAACCACACAATTTATCAATATCTCTATAATGAACTTCAAAATGATTCACAATTTGACTGGATAGAACAATATACGTTAAAATGCCATTTTCCTCCTATAATGATATTTGTACTGTTATAATTTCAGTTCTACATAAATATACATCATGGTATTATACAAATACTCCACAGACATTAAAAAAATTAAAACACTTCAAAGAAAAAGTAAGTAAATCTTATTTAATCAAATATTAAGCAAATGCTTAACTATTTTGTTTCATGAAAACATTTTTATTACTTTGGAATTTTTTTCTTTTTCTCACTATTTTTATTTAGAAAATGTTTTGCAATAGAATTTTACCAACACTCTTCTAAACAAGCTTTCTGTGACAGAAATCTTGATAGCAAAATCCACGGTTTTGATTTATTTTTTTTTAGAACCACTGAGATTTTTTAAAAATACTAGTAGAATTCATGGCTATATCAATGTTGAACTGCATAAACTATGTGTAGGTGTAGAAGAACGACCATTCCACTTTCATTTCGGACTGATCACACAGAACATCCAGTGCACTGATGCTACAAGTCTTATAATTTTCATAATGCTGCAATAGCAGTCATTTGCTTAACTTTAAAATAAACAATATTTCTCATAATTAATCTGGCTTCTTTCCATAAATATTCATATGTTCTCCTATAGTACTTCTCTTCCATAAAAATATCTAATAAATGTTTTCTGTGCATTATTAATAATTTTTTCTAACCATTCATAAAACTCTGATCCTTCGTTACAATGAAGAGGTTCTTATTTCTGTAGAGGATCAAAGGACATCAATTATTACATATAAAATCAGCACACACAGAAATCAGGGTACCTAATTTCTTGTCACTTTAATGAGTTCTTTATTCAACACAATAATTATTAATTAATTCAGTGGTTTCACAAATTATTTATTAATTCTGGTTCTATTTCAATTAAAAACTGCCAAGTTTCAAATAAAAAACCCAATCAAATACTCTAGTCATAGGCAGCATTAGTGTTAGTTTAGAGACCTTTTGTTTTTTTCTTTAAAAAGTAGAATTCTAAAGTAAGAAATCAAAGAAAGCACTGTGGCAGAGTCACAAGGGAGAACTGCATGAAAAATAAGGTTTCTCACTCCTCTTGTGGACTGTAATTTTAAAAGTCTTCATACAGTGTCATTCTTCTGTCAGTGCTGCAGGAAGAAGAACATCACCAGAAATGACTGTCAGCCTTTTTTGTTAGTTACAAGGCCACTCATACAGTGCAGTCTTCCTCTCTGCTGGATTGAAACGTTGCCATAAAGGAAAGGCTGTGCTGTGACTGCTTGGCGTGCAAGGCACAACAAGGAACAGGGGGACAGTTTTGTATCAGAAAATTGTAGTTTCATACTTGGTATTAATGCCTCTTTTGGCCTCTTGTCCAGGTTCAACAATCCACGGTAAATTCGCGAGAGTCTTTTGTTCGGAGGGATCTATCTGCTGTAAGACAAATGCAAACACACGGACGGGTTACCACCTCTGTGCACAGCAGCTCGAGCAGAAGTTTTTTTCTTTAAACTAACAGAACACAGAACAAATCCTGAATTGACAAAGTCCTACAGCGGCGAGTATGGTGGTGTCTACACTCCCATGTACTCACGGCTGCCTTCTTCTTCCTGTGGAGATCAGAGCTGTGTCTACCCCCAAGCTATAGGGCATCATAGTTCGTTAAAGCCACGCTTGATCCTGAGAAGTCTGTTTGCTAATGAGACAGACGACAGCATCAGGAAATGTTCCTACTTACAATTTCATGCAGGAAGATTCTGTGCCACTGGATGACAAAGTGCACAGTCATACATTTTTTTTTCCCCCCTTTCTCTCATCCAGTAATTAAGTATCATAGCGTACAGTCCTCACTTTATAGCCAGTGAATATGATACAGTGTGCAGTCATTTTTCTCCTTTCCCTCCAAAATCACTCTTTGCCTGTATTCTCACTTGATTTAGAATAGTTTTTGTATTTTTTTAAAAAGCTGTAAAATGTAAGAATATTTATCTGACATGTCTGCACTTCAGGAGGGCCCTTTAAAGACAGTCAATACATAGGCTCCAATTAGCTTTGTTTCTTAGGAGTCTGGGATTAATACTGAAATGTATATTGAATCCCAGTTTTGGGATTGGAGGGTCTGGAGAGGATCTAAAAAAAATAGGGTAAGAAAAGAAGTTGCTTGGTCTGACAGGATAATTGTAAATTGATTTGAATTTGTAATTTGATTAGGATGCATATGCAGTCATCATATTCCAAACAAGTTAGGCGTAGATTTTATTTCTTGATAGGAGACCAGGAAAATTCATGGAACCACTGTTTGTGAGGCATGCATTGGCTGTGATCCTCAGCACTTAAAAAAACCCAACAATACATTGGAATTGGACTGAATCAATTAAAGCTCTGTAATTACTATAGAACACAACACTAGCCAAGCAACATCTTAAACGAGAGGAATCTGAAATAAGCAGTTACTCAAAACAGCTGCCCATGCTGCAGTGACAAAACCCTGCTGGCAGGGTATAAGCAGAGGTGGCACAAGGGAACATTTGTGACCCAACAGCTATTTATTTGTACAGCTTCTAGTATATAAACTCTTAAATATATAGCTGAATTCTGGGGGGGTTTCCATACATAACTACCTTCTACTTACCACTGACTTCCGAATACTAACACGTGGTTTGGGAATAGGTTTAGAGGGTTTGTTTTCAAAGCTTTCTGGGAGGGTTGAAGAATGGCCCCCTTTCCGTGCTTGTAGTGCAAGCTGATAGGCCACCTCAAATGCTTGTCCTAGTGTTAGAATGATTTCGTAAGCTAAATTCTGTAACAAAACAGAAACAGTTAAAATGGGAGTAAGGTTGAATTATTGTCAGATACGTGAAGTGGGGTAGTAGTCTGTATAAGTGATCTGCAATGCAAATAATTAAAATCATGCTGGTAATAGCTTCCTTAGTCTCTGTAATGTTTACAGTTGTCATTTGATTTCTCATCGATTAAAAACATTCTAAATGTAATTTGTTGTATTGAAAGTATTTACTTCTAAAATCCTTGCAAACATTGTCTCACCAAACATGAAAACAGGACTGGGTGAGTATGTATCATCTCTTTTTAGAATAAGTACATTTGCTGCCCCACCTTCCCAGCTCACCCCATATCTGCTACTGTCATGATCCGACCCCTCTTGCATTACTGCACCTATGTGACATTCAGCCCCGCTCTGTTTCAGAACTCCAGAGCAGGCAGCCTGACGTGCTGCTTCCCTGGCTACATGCCTTGGGATCCTCTGTTCTCTCACCAAACAGCATGGGAAGAGGCTGCAACGATGGTGTGATGCTTCCAAAAGGACAAAAAGTCAGTGTTGAAAGTGCATGTTCTGCTTCACAGATGCAGTGTAGCTAGGCATGCGTGGAAGTCAGTGCACTGCTTTGGTTGTGTGCTTCAAGTGCTGGGGAAACCTTCTCATGGTTTTGTTTTCTAGAAGTAAAATTGTTTGAGCTTAAAATGTCATGTCAGAACACTTGTATGCAAGGGGAAGGGGGTTAGTGTGCACAACCAAAGAAATCAGCCTAAGACCAGTTTGGTGTTATGGGCAAAATACTTTAAATCCTCATTGAATATGGAGAAGAAAACCCATTGAAAGATTTATAAAGCATGAATGAGGTATCAAGATTGGTATAAATACTTGTTCAGTATAGTCTTATACCAATGAAAAAGCAGCTGTGAGTTTCAAATTTGACCTTAATCTAAATGGCAAGTGAATTCCTATGGTAATTTTTCTTCAGGTTTGTAGGGTTGTTTCAGTATATTTATTTTGGGGCTCCTACTAGAGCCTATTTTTAGGGTCCTCCTAGAGCCTATTTCTGGGCTGCTATCTTTCCAATAGTTTGAACCTTTTCAGAGCAAATGCAAGCCTGTAGGTTTGCCTCCATATGATGTCCTACAGTGCCCTTAGAATACATAAATCTTTGGTAAGATTCAGAAGTTGCACTCTCCTTCCTGAGCTTCACAGCCCATAGTCTGCATTGCTTTTGAAACTAGGTGATCCCTTAAAATTCCCACATGTTTCTGATACAATTTCAGACAAGATATGTCTTTACCAAGTCAAGTCAAACTGTAAACTTTACAGTAAGTCAGAAAGCAACTAACGCTGTTGGAAGTACAGCATTTGCCCTTCAATTATTAAAATCAAGTTAAATGGTTTTATTTCATGCCCTACACTTTTGTTTCTCTGAAGGAATTCCATCCATTTTTTATCACACATGTGTACTGAGATAATATAGGCTAAATTCAGCATATTTAGCTCATTATAAGAGCTTCTTATAAAGGTGCCAGGTCTGGCCAGTGTTAGGTCAGACAGAAAACAATTATACTCCTCCACTGGGACATGCTCTCAGCTATTAGGACTGCAGTCACAACAGCAAGCTAGCCAAAGTTTTGTAGCTTCCCAAATAAAAACGTCTGCCTGATTCGATAGCTGTAGTCTCCAAATTATCTCCCCTTTAACTTTGAGGGAAACTGGCCAGGACTGAGAAACACTAGAGGATGCAGTTTGCCAGTGGAGTAATAAAAGGAAAACTAAAGAGGCTATTATAAAATGCTCTGCCTTTTAGCAGAATGCTGGCTATGGAATTAAAATCAACAGAGTATAATTGTTAAAAACATAGAAAATAATATAATTTAAAATGGAGACTGTTTTTAGAAGAATACTCTTGCCCTACCAAAAGATGGATGTCTTTAAAATCAGCTGTTGTGACAGTAAAAGAGCATACTATATCATCACAGTATTGTCTAGAGTGGATAACATTATTACTAAGGAATACATCAGCAGGACAGGGTGTAGTAATAGTTTGGAGAAAATGCAGGCTGCAATATTAGTAGAACTGAGAAAATATGCCACCCAGCGAGGCATACAAAAATATCACAGAGACAGGCTTGAAAATATCCAAGATAAGACTGGAGACAGACTAAAAGTTTGCCATGCTGAGCCATAAATCTAGTTTGAGTCCTGCATTTTGTCTGAAGCCACCATTATTTGTTTTCCTTTGTAGTCTATAAAGTGAAAAAATAGGTTTGCCTGGAGCCTGAAAGCCATAAGAAACATGTAACTATTTCTCTGGTTAATAAATATTTGAAATATAGCGAATAAAACGAGCAATCACTATTCTCTTCTGTATTTGAAATGCAAACTGAACTATACCTTATACATAAATTTCATACATCGTGCAGCGCGGTACAGCCTTGACAAAGGGACGTCTGCAAATGGAGGCAAGGAGGGCTTTAAAATTGTACCTTGCAAAATTTTGGGGGAAAAAAGTATGTAAATAAGCTTGGTTTGAGGAATTTCTCATCTGTAGTACTTGGAAAGGATTATAAAGACTAGAGTTGGTACAGATTCTTGCAGGGGCTATACTGGAGAGGTAAGAGCAGGATTCCCTTGGGAATAGGGGTGGAAAACCAAACCAGAAAATCCATTGTGGAAATCCTTCTAACGGAATGAGGAGACTATTTGAATTTGTTACATGTGGCATAAAAGAAGGATAGAGGTCTGCCTGCCCTGGAAGACACTTAGCACCAAAGTTGTACACTACTGGCTGCTGCAGAAGACACTGACCCTTACAGCACTCCATCAAGCTCCTCTAGAAAGGAGGCAAAACTTTAAGGGCTGCAGCTGAGGCTCCTACAATCCTGTTCCTTGCTTGGTAGAGCAGAGAAGGAAAGTGAGTAAGCTAATGCCTTTAAGCCACAATTTTTGGTTGATGAGAAATGAGGTCGACGGCCTTGTTTGCCATGTAATGTTACGATTCAATGCCCCAGTGCAAGTCTTGAGTCAGGATTCTTCAGCTGCTTTAATTCAGCCAACCTATTACAATGGCTAATTGTTTTCTTACATTTTAACTGATTTTTTTGTTGCCTTCTATTCACAGGTACATTAGGCAATGAAGGAATATCAGATTGCAATTACTTTGATGTGTCCAATACATGAACCAGAATTTGGTATATGAGCTGTTACATGTTTTTTTTCCCAGAGGTAGATTTAAGGATGCTTAGTAAGTGAATAAAGTGAAGTGGATTTCAAATATTGAGCAATAAATTCTCTTCTTCCCCCAAACCTTGTCTCCTTCAATATTCTTTAGTCAAGAATTTGTAATTTTGATTATAGAATTTTAACTCTAATTAGACAAGTTACATGTACAGTTATTCCTAAGTAGTATCAGCAACGCTGGTAGTGGACACTACTATCTACAAATAAATTGTTCTTGCCCACATCTTCCAAGAAACTGAAGGACCTAAGAGAGTCCTTTTTTTTCCATAACATTGCATATACTGTATGGCCATAATATGTATGACTTAAAATGCCTATTTTTTACACTTTATTGTGGATTTCTACCATATTATGCCTTATTTTTCTTAAAATGATTGGACTTCTATCCATTGACAAATAAGTAGGATTCCTTCTACAAGTAAACTGAAAGATCAGGTTAGCACGAGCATTAGACTTTAAATAGAAAATTTAATTCACTGCATGCTTGTGCTCTGAATATCTAGCTGTTTTTTATATAGCTTGTACTTGCATCAAAAATGATAGATCCTGAGAAATAAAACACAAAAAGAGAATACTTGAGTAGGTTACACCCCACTGAGGATTATGTTGCAAGAGAAAACAAAGTTAAGACAGACATTAAAGTTTCTGCATTGCTTAAAATAGCCACTTAAAGTGCTTGGGGTATTAAATGCTCCTCCTAAGGTACAGGAAGTGAGCAAAATGTAACTATTCCAGGATCACATTTCTTCTTCTGCCAAGAAAGGAGATGAATTTCATCTGCTATACCTGAGTCTACGTTTGTGCTTGATTATTAAAGCTATAAATGAAACTGCAGTACTTCAAAACCATTAAGAAGTATTTAAGTGGATCGAGAGAAATAATCACCTCAATCAGTCTAATTTCAGTTGATTCCCTTATCATTAAAATCTGTATAATAGAACATCTTGTTGACCATCGTCTACCTATTTTTAACACAATTCTGAAGTTTTTTCTACTCCCTGTGGACACTAAAATGCCAGCAGAGAATTTAAACAACAGAAGCACTCAACCAAAAATTCCTTCTAACCTACCTCTACATTTTGTTATTTAAATTCTCTTACATGCTATTGCTGTGCAATGTCAACTAATTTCCTGGTCCCACATAAAATGCCAGTTTAGGCACCTTTATTTTTTTTATTTCACTTATTAATATTCATGTATGCATGTTTCAAGAATTCACACACATTATACCATACTCAAATAGTTTTTCTTGAATAATTTTGAAGTTTTGATAGCACCTTAAATTTCTCTTTATGCATAACTCAAAGGGAAAGTACTCCTGCAAGTTTGAGACAATAAATCTGATGACGGATTAAATGATGTGCTCATGATTTCTTGAAACACTAAAACAGTAGGAACTCTAAGGACTTCTGCTGAAATAAAATTTTCAGATATGTAGGCAAGAAGACTGGAAAACAGAAATAAGATCTAAAGAATTAATTTGCTACTTTCAAAATAAAGACAATCTTTCTGAAAAGGTAAAGGTGCTGCTAAGATAAAACATCACCAAATTCCAAATCTCCACTACTTGTCAAGCTAAAACTCCCTCTGATGTGACAGAGAGCAGAGCAGAACAGAAGGACCATCACTTAACAGTTAATTTCTGTCGTAATAGATGTTTCAAATCTTTCAGATTCAGCATAGTAGCTAAATATTCCTAGGACCTCTTAACATATGTAATTTATTTTTAATAAGATATGTAATTAGCTACTTGTGGTCTCTGTCAGATCTGTTGTTTCAGTTCTGTGACTAAATAAATAGACAACTACTCATGTATTCTCTACATGTTTACAGAAGAAGCTTCAGTTTTCCAGTTTATCAGTGTAATGTCAAAAAATCTAAACAATATTTAGCAAGATGTTTTAGCTACTGGGACTGATCCAGCTGAACCTTGAAATACCAAAAGCCATGGAACAGCAGGGTAAGAATCACAGAATAATAGGACACTAAAGATCATCTAGTACCAATCCCCTCCTGCCATGGGCAGGAGCATTTTTGACTAGACCAGGTTCCTCAAAACTCTATCCAGTCTGGCCACTGGACACTTGCAGAGATGGGGCATCCACAACCTCTCTGAGCAACCTGTTTCAGTATCATACAGTAAAGAATTTCTTCCTAATATCCAATCTAAGCCTGCCCTCTTTCAGTTTAAAAGAAAAAAAAAGAAATCTGAAGAAATCACTCCTGGTGGTTTCATCTGACCTTTGGTCCCAAAAGCAGCCCTCTTCTACTTCAAGAAAGTGGGATGTATCTGAACTCAAAGTGCCCCCTCAAGAAAAGTTTCAACCATCTAGCTGCATTTTGGAGGGCATGGGATGGACTCATGAGGGTAAAAATCCAAAAGACTGGATGTCACCAAATCTGTACTTCTTTGACTGCACAGGCAGTATAATGCAGTCAAAAATGCAGGATGCTCTGCAAATATAGTTTAATCTAGAATCTGAACCTACCTCTCAGCAGGATAGAGCACCGTATATAATGCACATAGATCCTTTTCTGATTTTTTTCATTTGGTGTGCACTGAGATTTCAGAATAGGCGGGCAAACCTGCTTGCTACAAAACTTCTTGGAAGGCTATAGCTTAGGTTGCAAGAATTACATGTCAAGACTTGTATGAAAAGCTACTCGCTAAGTTTATGGTCAACAGTTCCGGTGACAGAGGTGAGTTATTTCAGATAGGAAGTGAGATACCAAAGAAAATTTTTGCTTTTCCCCAGAAATGTCCTTTTGCTATCCTACAGTAGATTAGTTTTTTCATGTCAAAAATGAATGATACCATTTATTAATCACCATATACCCTGAAAACATTTAAACAGATTTAAATAACTATTACTATCATGAAGAATTATTAAGTGAAGTATCTTCTATAAACTGACCACATCAAACGCAGTGAATACATGGCAGTAGTGGTGATTAGTCTTCAAGTCTTTAGTGATGTATGCAAATGTAGAAAGGTCTTCAGGGTCTTGTGCAGCACAGGAAATATTACGGATTTCATGTTCAGCAATTATATTCTGTTTAAAAAAAAAATATTTGCAATCAATTTAAGAATTAAATTTAAGAGTTGTAAAAGGTGTGGCTTTAGAGTCACATTTATGTCGTACCTGCTGTACTAAGGTATTTCAGAAATATCTTAATAAGAAGATATTTAGTATACTCCATGTGTGATCTTACACAGGTACTTTTAATTTTGATCCTCTCCAACTGCCAATAATCTGGTCGGAAACCATTATGTTCTAGAGTCTTCTTTTCAAGGCCACTTGTGTTTTGTACAGTTTATTCAATATCCTCTGACAAAGAGACATCTTTCCTGGCATACAGCTATAAATACTGTTTCAAAGCACTACACAAGCATCTTATGAAGTTGCTGGTTTTTTGTGTAATGATCAAAATGGGACACTGCTTCAGTCTACTAACAGACAGCATCTGGTGAAACCTAGCAGGTTCAATAGCCAGGATTTTGCACGTCGTGTTTGACACATTTTAGCTATACATTTTTCAAGAGGAAAAACCACCAAACATTACTTATACTTGAAACTGTGAGATATTGAAAGGCTTCTGATTACTAAAAAGATAACTACAGGAGTATCTGGCAATTTCACTCCACTTGCTGACAATAGCACCCTGTAAGAGAGATGTAGGAAAATGAAACCATTCATGCACTGAGCCACACTACTTGCAACAGCCAATGTAAGCTATAGCACACTACTGAGATAGAGGTGGGGCATGTCTGTTCAATAAAATAAAAAAAAAGCTGTCTTAAAGCTTTGGAGAGAATTATGAATATTCATTACAGAAATTGCTGATATGTAATTACTGCGTTCAGGCCAAAGGAACCATGAAGCCAGAGAAGAAGACACTGCAGAGTGGCTTATGATTAGGCCTCGCTTCAGCAACACACGCATTTCAAATGGTTGATTTAAAAAAAAGAATGATTCATTGAATGAGAATTTACCTAGTGGTTAGTTATATGCTATTCCTGAATTGTGGCTCTGCTGGCTGTAGCTCTGGCATTTCTACAAAAGCCCAAAATGATCAAGCCTAGTGCAATGTGACATCACTACTGCATCATGGAACAGGTGACATCTGTGGCGTCCCAGTTCCTTGCACAGCCACCACTTGCCTCAGTGGCATCTGTCCAGGTTAAAACAATCTCTTAGCGCCTCTGGTTTTCCCTCACTCCTCTCTTTTCCTTACCACCTCCTTTCCTCCCCCTCTTCTTATTTTTTTTTTTTAATGTATGTAATTAAATCACTCTAGATGCTTTGCCATATCTTCTTTCATTTGCTAAGTGGCAACTTTCCCCCTTGCATGTAGGTGTCAAGTGATCGAAAAGACATATTAATGTATCTAATTGAAGAAATCATGGCTTAGGAAAAATCTTAATAAAAAGCATTCCGAATTTCAAATTATGGAAAAACCGAGATAAGGAGACTTTTACTGAAGAAATGCAATAATCCTCTTAAATTGTTGCAACATACTTGATTATTTCTGTTTAATACATTATTCATCAAAATGACAAAACCAGTACTTAGATTCCAATATATGCCAATTTATAATGACATGTATAATCTCTGCTTAACAATTGCTCACTTTTTATGTTACTTGAAGCATTTTATATTCTTTGTTCTCAAATTGATAACTTTTACCCTCAGAAAGGATTTCTATGAGAATTAGAATTATACTAAAACCAGGGATTTAGATATCCACCGATAGAGCTGTAATACACTGTTGTTGATGTGGTGTTGACAACATTGTAGTTTAGAAAGCATAAAGAATTAAAGCTTGGAAAGTCTTAAGATCATATGTGAAGTATTTATGCCAAATCATGAGCCACAATGTCATCACCTGAATTTATGCAGCATATGCGAAAAGTGCTCTGCTACGCTGCAACTTTTTCTAGGTGACCTGGGATTGACACAGGGGTTTGCACTTGAGTCAAAACTCATGGAGATTATTTTAATGTTCTTGTTTTAATTTTAAACCAAGTGAATTTTGAAAATATACACACAGCAAGTTTGTTTTGAATAAAGTACAATTAAACTGAATATTCTGGATGCTATAGGACATGCTCTATGATCTCTTTTCAAAATTAAACATTTTTCAATGCATGGGTTTCCTAGGGTCACTATTTCAGCAGACCCATAACCTCATTCTGTAGAAAGTAGAAGGCTATGAACCAGCTTGCTGTTCTGGGTACGCTCCTCAGGCGTTGACTGACACTGTACAGTTGCCATTCTAAAAACTATCTCTCAGCTTGGCAAGAGAAACCTCTGGTTGTTCTCAAAAAACAGGGAAGCTGAAAGTCAGTTCTGGTTCTGCCAAGGAAATACCTTGGAGAGACCAGGTTTTAGCTAAGCAATCTTCCTTTTGCTCGCCTACCTTGTGCCAGCCAATCTTCCTCCTGGCAGAAATCACCCATAAGATAGTATGAGCTGTGAGCCACAAGAAAATTCTGCAAGTCTGCTTTTTCTTAAGCAGCAATTTCTTTCTGGCCTCACTTGCAAAGAAATGGTGTCATGTCAAAGTGGTGTCATGCCAAGCTTCAAGGCGTCACTGAAATAGCTGTTGTGAAATGAGGTCAGGGCCCCTTCATCACCTGAAACTTTGCCTGCTATGACTTGGAATACAAATTCTTAGCTTGGTGGCATAAAGGAAAAGGATGAACAGCCATGAGAGCTGAGTTTTCAAGCACAGAACTGCTAGCTATTTTTGTCATTAAAAAGTATGCGTTTATTGCTAAGTGGTGCCCAGCGCCGTCAACTATAAGCTCATATGGAAGCAGTACAAGTCTGAATAGGATCTCACCTTAGTGCTAATCTGTTTTGGGTCTTGAAGGAATTGGGAACAGCACACTGTGGACAAGGATGATAACGCTTCTGGGAGAGTTGCAGGCTATTACCTGGTTTTTACAGAAGGGAAAGGCAGTGCAGATTTTGAACTGGAGATAAAGCAATCTACCACTTGAGAAAAAACACAGGACTGTGGCATTATTCACCTCCATCAAATACATTCATTGCACCACTAGGAGTAAGGTTTCAATGGGACTCATGTAGAGGCATCTAACACAATTTGCCAAACTTCTTTCAAGTTTCTATCTTACGCTGCATAAAGAAAGAGACAAGAGAAGCTCCTTGTGTTCTCCTGATTTTTTTGTAAACCTAAGGACAGTGCAGTTCCATCCTTTACACTATGGAGGAGATTTAAGAGCTGAAAACAGCATTATCTAAGTTGGAGTTAATAGCATTACAATGCCCTGATTTATGCCCTGCACACCAGAGAACATAAAGGAAATGAGGGTTGTAGAAGCCTGGTTTTGAATCAATGGAAGAAAAACGAGCTGACAGTAATCCCTGGCCTCTCTACTCCGGCAAATATGCCACACTTGACACAACAGTAATTTCACCTCACTTTTTCTTTTATGCCCTCTTCTAACTCTAAATATGGCTTCCAAACTCTGGCAGAAGTTCATAAATCTGCTTCCATCTCTCACTCAAAACCCAGTTCTATTTAAACACCTTAAAAAATCTGATTGATTTGACAAGTTTGAAGGATACTGGGTTAGATGTACTGTGTGGTCTAAATGTTCAGCAACACAAAGCCGCTATATACATTATCAACATGGTCAGGTAGCTGGGTTGTCAGATTTACTTTTTATATTGCTTAGTGAGTTTTAGCCACATAACAAAAAAGATAATTTATATTCTATTCATATGAAAGAATCAGTATGATTGCATTTTCTTGCCCCTTTAGATATCCAAAGAAGAGAAATTCATGCATTACTTTACACCTCCGTACAGAGCTTAGATTTTACTTTGGGTAAGCAATAATCCATTGCTCTATCCATCACCGAGTCTCAATTTCTGCTTTTGTGGTTTTGGTTAGAGTTGTTTGGGGTTTTTTTAAAAATTTTGGATGTATTTTAAAACATAAGAAACAAAGTACAGGAGCATTGCCACAAAGGAAGATGAAAAAAATACGGAACAACAACTGCTTAAGAAGCTTTTGCCATTCAGGGAGTTAAGTGGCTAGTACCAGTAAAACAGCTCAAAGAGACGCTCTAGCATTTTCAAAGGACATTCAAGGCTCATGTTTCTTATTCTTAAAATGGCTGGCCCTGGATAAAACCTTGCATCTTTATTCTTCAGTGAGACTTTTTTAAATTATTTCCCTTATATTAATGAACATATATATATATTAAGGTACTCTGTAGAGAAGAATATGGTAAAGGATTCCACAGAGGCTCGCTGCCAAATGTCTTTTGTGATAAGCTTGCCTTTTAACGGCAGAATGTTGGACACAATGTTCTCCAAATAAGCCATTAAAGTTGTTTCACTTGTCCTCCAGGCTGAGTTTCCAGAGAATGACAATGACATTACATCCATTTTAGAGAGGAGAAAAAATGGAGAGGAAAACTCAAAGTGCAAATCTGTCTCCTTTCTGGCCTAGGCCTCATAAGTATTACTATTTCTCCTAGTTGAGAGAAATAAAAGCTAGTATTGAATAATTGCACATACCTTATTTGTGGCATCAATAAATTTGACTCCCTTGTAAGAGACAGACAGGACGATGGTTGGCACTTTTTTCATTTGTTCTGTAGACTTCTGGAATCAACAAAGATGTTATTAGACTTGTTTTGGACTATAAGAACAGTGCTCTTTTCTTCTGGTAAAATATCTCAGTTAAACAAATATTTTACTTTTTCTTCAGCTGACTATGATCTGGGCTTTTGAAATATCTGCCTTGCAGTTACAAAACTCAAAGATAGCTTTAAGTCTGTTGTGAAGATGGTAAAAATTCTCCTGTTTCCTAGCACGATGGGAAGAGAACAAAATAATGTTGCCAGGCGTAAAAAGACCAGTCATGCAATCAGCACTTCCCAAAATGTGTGTGTTTAAGACATCTATCTGATGTGGCCCATCCACCGCTGCCTCCCTTCCCTCCTCTTGCCCTTCCCAGCTGTAAAAACCAACAGCTCAGTACTTCTCATAGTACTGTTGCTTTTCTGTAATTAGTTGCTACTTAGAAATATTTCACTTTTTTGCCTTCTTGAAGTTGTATTTGTGATGTGAATAATCTTTGCAACACTCCAGGCCTTCCAGTCAATCTGTTAGCCCAACCTTGTATCTTATCATGTCTCACCATCAGCATTTTGAGTGCAGCTGTGAGTTAGCATGGAGGCTTATTCTGCATTCCCTCAGTGCCAGGTTCTCCACCTACACTTCGTGCTTTCCTGTAAGATTGCTTTTTTCTGTTATGCCAGACTACTTCTATGTGCCTTCAATACAATGCACATAGCAAAGATATTTCCTGCTGAACAGATTGGGGAAATATCTGGGGCAGATTAAAGTTTTCTGCAGAAAAAACCCGTTGTTTACAAATTAAATTTACGAAAACCCCCAAATTACCCAAAGAATAAAATGCAACACTTCATAATAGTATACAGTCGATTTGAATTCTTGTAAGGTTGAAGACAATGATGGACTATACTATTCTATACAAAACTGGCGTAGATAAATAAAGTAGGTAACATTAAGAGACTGCTTATTCATGAGAGTATCTGCAAACAATAACAGAGATCAATCAAACATTTTCTTGAGAAGAAAGACTAAATTCAGTTACAGGTAAACAGAAGAGGAGTGTAAACACGCTGACAGGTCTAAAACTGGCACATAGGAAGGTCATTAGAGCAGCTGAACAAAAGTAGCAGTGGGGGTTTAGAAATATTCAAGAAAAATAAACAAGCATAGATGAAGCTTGAAAACACAGGCTGTAGCTGAAAAAAAATTAATCAAAACCAGGTGATGCTACCACTAGAGAGCAAAACAAAAGCTTAAAACAAACAAAAAACCCCAACCCTGTAATCAAATGTCCTTATCAGTTCTCTATCTTTGCAGAGTCAAATGAGACTCCACTTTTGCCAGCATAAAATTCAAGGCTACAGATCCAGCCATGTTCTGCAATTAGTGTCCCTGCCATGAAGACTAAAACCTCTAATTAAAATTTCAAGGAGAGCCCCACCCATCCATGAGAAGACTGCTGCATCTCTCCATAACAAATGAGGAGAGACTTGAGATGACAATCAAGAGCCAACAAGCAAGCTCCTTTCACCCAGAATTCTAGGCACTTTTTTTTAAAAAAGAGAAAGTTTAAATGGTAAAACATACAGAAGAATTTTAACAAGATCTCAAGAAAGACACTAATCTAATTTGCATGTCTTCAAATTGAGTGGAGAAAGAAATGGTATCCCTGCTAAAAGCAGAGCAAGTACCTACCTGTGTGTATGTGTGTTAATGTCACCACAACAGATCTCAAATGAGCCTTTTCATAAAATTCAAATTCAATGCACAGAAAGCACAACAGTGACTGTACAGAAGCTGCAGTATATATATCTATCAGAATAACAAGCAATAAAACCTGCATATGCTTATACTACACAAAATAGTCATAAATATGACACTATCACTTTAATCATCTGGCAACCCAGCAATCATCCAACTTTTGTCCTTTCATTCTAGCCCAACAGCTACACACAAGAGCTCTTTGTATCCTATTTTGATTATTGTAATTACCTCCTTCCTCGCCCCCTTAGCAGCAAAATTTCTCGGCAATATGCTATACGAGCACAGCTACTAAGTTCACGTATTTTTAGGTTTTCAGTCTAATTTTCCACTCTCTGGCATTTCACATAATGGTGAAGCTTCCTGTTGGCAAGGCCATGCTGTACCAACTACCTGAGAGTCCTCTTTCCTCTAGACCAGTAGTTTGTAATTTAATCATCTTCTTTATCTGTTCCACACTCACCCGGATTTCTCTAGAGCAGACCTGACCTCTAATATTTAATCAAAGTCGTGAACTGCCAGAAGACTGTACTGGAGTGAAACAGCTCAAGATCTATTAAATTATAGTTGACAAATTAGAAAATGAATGAGAGACTGATGGACATTTGTAATTTATTAAGCCAAACTGTCTCAGCTGGTTAGGAGCAGGGGACATTCCCCATCAGCTTGCAAAGCACAAAAACCCCAGGATTTGTGCAAAGATGTTCTGGAAGACTGTAGTCCATTCCAGAATTATGATTTTGGGAAACAATTGAGCACTTGTACTCCCATTGCAACAAACAGTTGGGCAATGGAATAACATCCTTTGCTACTGTGACAGTGCCATCAAGAAAAACACACAGCTATAGTCCCCCGCTCCACTGACAGTGATAGAGCAAATGAGGTCCACCATATTATTTCCAAGCAGTTTCTAGGCTTCAACAGTTTTGAGTTGTCATGGTGAGCTCATACTATTTGCTTGTTATTCCTTTCTCTTTAGTGGAGGGGGTGTCTACCAGAATGTGTAAGATGAGTTTTCAGAGACACAATATGAATACTGTTCACTCAGGACTGTAAGTGCCTTGGCTCTGAATTCTAGGATGCTGAGATGAAGTCACACAGCTTTCTTGATCAGACATTTCACATTTCTGTGCAGGCCAAGTGGGCATCTCTGCCTGCGCCTGTGTCCAGAGCCTGAGAAGAAGGTGAGATACAGGAGTCAGTACTCCCTCTCCTTGGGCTTTTCAGGTTCTAGCCACCATATCAACTCCATGAGGGCATAACGAGGTGACAAAATATTCTTGTCCATCTGCTGTCTCTATGGGAAGCATACGGACTTGAGCCAAAGTTATAGGAGCCACAGCTGAGGGCTGGCATTGGATGTCATCTGCATGCTGGCATATGGTCTAATGCTCCAAGGCATATTCATACCATAGAAGCATGATTAGATTTTTATCTCATATAGAAACAATCATAGTGACAGGACACAGTCTTTGGGCAACTGCTCGCTAGCCTGGAACTGGTCATAGTTCCTATGAACTCCATTGTTTGTGACTGTAACTTCAGCTCTTTGTTTCAATACACTTCTTTAGGAGAATCACCTGGATGAACAGCAAGCCTATTCTAGGCTCCCTGCCAATGCCTGTCACTGATCAGCTGGCCATCTACGTAAGGACAGATGTGCATGCCCTGTCTCCACAGGTGCTCTGCTCCTGCAGCCAGGAGTCTCAATGCTGCACAGTCTGCAATGCCAGAGAGACTGAGCTTAGGTCCCACCTCTGAAATACTTCCTGCCAGACAGGTAGATAACTACATGAAAGCAGGCCATGTATAATTCAAGAACCATAAACCAGGCTTGTCTGCAGACATAGGAAGATAGTAGAAAGCATCACCATCCTAAATCTAATGTGTTACATGTACAGCTTCCCCACATCCTCCAAGAAGACACAGAGCCTCTTTGTCTTTAGAATAAAGAAAATCAGGAGTAGTGGTCTCATCTGTATTCTGATGCAGCTGCTGGAATAAAGCTGCTTCATCCCCTCAGCACGAACAACAGGGATCAGTCCAATGGAAGGCACAGCAGTGCCAGAGAAAGTAAGAGTGAGTTTAAGCTTGCTTTTCATAGTTTAGGAATTTTGTTTAGTTTCACTGAAAAAAATACCATTCTCACATCCAGACTCTAAACTTATTTCCACATTATAGTAGTACTACAAATTGTCTTAAGTGGGTAAAGCATTTCCATCTATATATAGATTTTGAGTTAAAGGCTATGCAGAGCTAATAGACATTTGTTCAGAATACAAAATAAAATCCAAATAATTTGAGATCCACCCTGCCAGTGTGCCTAACAAATCAAGGTAATTAACAATGCCTTAAAAGGCAGAGGAATTTCTTCTTTGAATAAAGTAACATAAACTAGCAGTTTATTTTTAAAAAGCAAATACAAAACCTGGTAACCCTGAAGGGCATTTAACCTTTTCAAGACAGGATTGTACAAAAATACCCTGTTCTGTGCAGAACTGAGAGCACTAATCCAAACCCCTTGAATACTCCTGCAGTATACAAAACATGGTATCTCTGAGCCCACCCCCTCAAAGCAGCGGGAGAAGAAATTCAGACACACATAAAAAATGGTGTCCAAGTAAGATGTTGACACATTCATTTGATAAAACATAGCCCATGGTATAATCCAGCCCACTCTGAAAATGCTTTCATCTCATTTATTTATTTCCTGCCAAGAGGAAATGGGATACATCGGTACTTCTACTTTGCCATGTTGACCACTTCAATGTACTTATATGCACATTTATAACTGGATTACTCAGCTTTCATACAAAATAAAATCATGTTCTTTTTTAGGTTCTACTGCATATGTAATTATTCTTGAGCTTACAAATATACAGTAAAAAAACATTATTCAACTCTGACAAGTCACTAACAATCTCATACATAAATAAATTCTGAGTACACCTTTATGAGCCTGTAAAATCTTAAGTTTTCATCTTGGCTTTTTACTTTTGCAAATGAATCTGCTAGTGTACTCCTATATTGTTTTTTAATAGTTATGTGGCCACTGTAGCTGGCAGTTTTCCTATTCAATTATGTACTGGAATACACTTCACTATAAGAATCTGAACTTGTCCCCAAACTGGCAGCAACTATTAAGTCCAAATGGCATCAGACTGCACATTTCAAAATACGAATTAGTGCCACCTACTACCGTACCCTAAGTCTGCTATTTATTTAAAGTTTATGAAGCCTCATTAGACAGTTTGCAGAATCACAGAATATCCTCAGTTGGAAGGGACCAAAAAGGATCCTCCAGTGCAGCTCCTGGCCCAAGAGTCACACCATGTGCCTGCGCGCATTGTCCAAATGCTTCCTGAACTCTGTCAGGTTTGGTGTTGCAACCACTTCCCCAGAGAGCCTGTTCCAGTATGCAACCACCCTCTGGGTGAAGAACTTTTTTCTAATATTCAGCCTAAAACTCCCCTGACACACCTTCCTGCAATTCCCTTGAGTCCTGCCGCTGGTTACCAGAGGGAAGAGCCTGTCCCCCCTCCTCCTGCCATGAGGAAGCTGTAGATCATGATGAATTCTCCCCTCAGCCTCCTCTTCAGTCTGAACAGACCAAGTAACCTCAGCCACTCCTCATACGGCTTCCTCTCCAGACTCTTCACCATCCTCTTGGCCCTCCTTTGGACACTCTCTAATGGCTTAGTATCTTTCTTTCCAAGCTACATCATCAGTAAGAACATTGCACTGAGGGTGCGGCTGCAACTCACCCACTTGAGAGTGAGATTGTTTTTTCTTTTGCAGTATCTCTGTACACTACTCTGCATCCCTCCTGCTCCTTAGATTCTTTTCAGCCACAGAGTTCAAGGAGGTACAATCCTCTGAAGAACATGGTACATCATGATGTGGTTGTGCAGAGGGACTGGAGACCTTCCACCACTTATTTTTCCCTTTTGAGTAATATCCCTGTGCCTTTTCCACTGCTGGCCCTCCCAAAGCAGTGGCCACACAAGAGAGGGATAGAGCTACAAGTTCCAAGAGACCAGAGACAAAAGAATCTAAATCCTCAAATACAGTGTTTGATCCCAACAAGATATTTGTTTGGTTAGTTTCACTGGAAGTCCTATGGAGGCGGCTACACTTCTACTTTTTTTGGGAAATGAAGTGAAGATTGAAAGGATTTTGTAGAAACTAAGAGATTGTCATCTAAATTCAGGTCCTCTTTCTTTATCTAAGAAGAAATGAAATAAGGAAGAAATGCCCTAGATGCTACTAATTTTCCATGAGTCAACCCTTCTTCCTCTCCAGAGACAGAAAGAAGCAGATTTTGTAACAATTCCAACTTTGACATTTTGGTTGTAAGTCAGTGAGGCATTTAAATACCTACTTTGTGAACAGAATTATATTTATGGTTCCTCAGAAGTTTGACTTGAAATTTTAGAACCTCTTTTCTAACACCAAAATAGATAAGAAAGATGCATAATACTCAGGAAGGTGGCAAGATCCAAGAACAAAATCTAAGTTCCTTTTTGCTGCAGTAAATATCTGACTGGTTCAGATTGTGCAGTTGATGTAGGCAACATCAGTGATTTAACATTCCCACAAGAAAAAGAATCTGCCTTGCTACTGTGCTCATGCCAATAAGTATAAAACCATCCCCTTCCCACTTGGTCAAGGAATTCAGATGTGTAAATGCCAGATGGAATCTTCTGTAGAGAACAAGTCCCATTCTTGATTCCTTGTCTTTATTTTGATGCAAACACATTGTACTTATATTGTTCCTATGATGATTTAAAGTGAAGGCATCAATCTGATTAAAAACATAACTTGCAGTATTTCCTATTCCACGTTAGAAAAATGAAAGCTCTTAAGTTCTGGAAGGCACCTGTCCAAGATAATTAATAAATCTATTCTGGCCAGGACAGCAAGACTAAATCTCCAAGTAGCAAAGGTCAGCTTAGAGCAGGTGAGGAATGGAGATAAGGAGACAGTGCTGTTGCCTGCAAAGACAGTTTGTGAGAGAAAATAGCTGGAAACAAATGAGAAACCATAAAATATAAAGGTGTGTAAATATATGAATGAAAAAATAAAGTTCTTGCCAAATAGCCACAATTTTGAATGGCTGCAAGAATCTGCAATTTTGAGGAGGGTTAAAAAAGTATGTATAACCTTGACCCCAGTGTTGAGCTCAAGTTATTGCATCTGTATGATCTTCCCCAAACAAATCCATGATCTGCCTTGCTGGAGCACATTGCTGCACAATGCTGAGAAGCACAGTGGATTACCAAAACGAGATACTATGACAAAGACTCCCAGGTTTAATTTTTGGTTGTTTTTTTTAATTATTATTGGAGGTTTTTTTACATTACAAAAGATTTAGATCTCCCTTCACCCCTGAGCTACAAGAGAAGGAGGCTTCTGCAAGCTTTTCTGTGGAGAGACATAGGGATATCCACATGACACTTCCCTTGAGAACCAAAACCATCAACTGCAATAACTGAAAGCCCTAGGAGCATCTACAACTAACAGTGAGGGATCTGCAGCCAGCAAACATGTCACTTTTGTTGTTTCCCTGTATTTATGAATGATTAAGGAAGACCAAGATTTTTTTTCACTGGTACACTTCTTTCAGCCTTGTGAACCTGCTGTCTGGAAGGCATTCAGTGAATATCAACACTTTTTTGAACAGCACTGAGTTAAAGATGGAGAATCAAGTCACATTGACAGAATTCTCCATAAAACCATTATGTAGTTGAGTCCAGAAAGATGAACAAATTGCAGGGATTGACTCCAACATGATGCAAGGTGATATGTGACATATTCCTACCTCCAACATGCTTCGGATTGCAGCACACTACAGATTTGAAATATGTATATAGAAAAGCAAATAAAATACTCAAATTAAAAAAATTGCTCTATCATGATAGTACAACCCTATGTAAAAATCTTACTGACTCTAGAGACACTGGACAAATTTTTTTTTTTTTTTTTGGTAAGTGAAATATCCGTTTCAATACATTTAAAGTAAAATGTAACAATGACAGAAGCCACATTTTCAGTGACAACCCAGTGGTACTTAAGTACAATAATGAACATCACAGCAAAATTTCAGGATGACTTTGGACAACTTGGACTCCCAATTCATAGACATCAACTTTCAGAACACAACCGGAGGGAGAAAGTTTTGGAAAAAGATACCTTTTTCTCACTGGGAAACAGACTAAAACAATAATCTGTTCC
Organism: Serilophus lunatus; assembly: GCA_013399895.1. Classification (NCBI taxonomy): domain Eukaryota; kingdom Metazoa; phylum Chordata; class Aves; order Passeriformes; family Eurylaimidae; genus Serilophus; species Serilophus lunatus. The sequence goes on from VXBA01003872.1 coordinate 563,594, forward strand.
CATTAAGTCAAAGTTTTTTGGTTTTGACTTGAATAGGAACATGATTAAAAGGACTATATAGAAAGAATAGATGAAATCCTGATTAAAAACTGTTTTATTCAAATATCTTTGCAATAAAAGAACCTCAAACCATAAAATAAACATTCTCACAGCACAATGGTTTCAAAAGAGAATATAAAAAAAAATGTACATAACTGTCATCACTGTGCTATGTAAGTGTCCTGTATGCCACTACGGAGAACTAATACAACTCCACTATTTTGATAGAATATTTGTATTTTAAAATGTATTTGGTTTTAAACATTTTGTTTTTCCAGTTATGTAATTTAAAATGGTCAAACATTACTTATAAAAATATATCTTAAAATGCCTATAAATTATTTAGGATGCTTTTTTTGATGTTAAGCTACCTAGTTTAGTCAGAAAACTTACTAAAGTTGTCATATGCTACTACAGTGTCAAATTCTGCCCTAAAATCTGCACAGGCATATGCCTAAAAATTGAACTGCTAAGTCTGACAGTTTGAAAACTGGATTGGAAGATGGTATTCTTGGAGCCTCAATTAATTCCCCAGATCAAGTGTATGTGATTGTAGATCCCTCTGCATTAAGTTGGGGTTTTCCAGAGGAGTTTAAGCCCAGGTAAGGAATGATTAGCATGTAATTAGCTGAAAAGCCTCAGATCTTCAGGTAATCTAGTGAGCATGACTTACTGCCAGCCCTTAGCTAAAACGGATTGCACAGAAGTCTGTGTGCTGCAGATACATAACTAGTAGGAAATGCTTGTCTGATTGCATGAATTTTACACATCTTCCAGCTTTCTAATGAATTTCGAATGCCACATCTTATGGTCAGAGGCATCTTGCATACAAGACCCGTGATATACAGAAGAAAAGATTTTGCTCATTCATCTATGTAATTGTACGCATTTGGTAGATCAGCAAACAATTATATTCTTCATTCATTAACCATGCCACACCATGATATGTTCATCATGGCTATGAACAGGTGCACTCCTATTACAACTACAGTTGGGAATAAATCAGGCTGTGGCCTGTTTTGAGTTTCCAGCAGTGTTATGTTTCTTGGAGATAGACTGAGCCTTGTTGCAATTATTTACGAATCACTATCAGGCCAAGGAGCCACAGGGAAACATATTCTTACCAGTCTGAAGGAAATCTAACTGCTTTTCCACTCTCAGGTGAAACTGACTTAAATCCCATTTCGAAAAGCATGTAAGTAACTCATATTTAATGGAAACACTCATGTGAGTAAAAGCATCCATAGGATTATGTGACTATTGGATTAGATGATGCATTAAACAAAAAAAGCTTTGGTAACATGTTAATATATTTACTAGTACATATTTTCACACAGAAAACTCAATCTTTTCATTTCAATTTATCATATAAAAGCTATAAGTTCTATTCATAACAGCAATTTGATATAGGCATGTTTAAAGTGTGTGGACAGTACTTTGAAGCATACTCAAAGATTCATGAGAAAACAAAACATACATCTGGGGTTTTTTGTTAGATACAACATGCAAGGGAAAAAAATCTACCTTTAAATTTTGGTATTACTTGAAATTATGGCAGAACAGATTTCCTATTGAATACCAGTGTAAACGGAAGGAAAGTTAATGGTTAACAGTACATTATAAAAGTAAAAACACAGTATAAACAATCACAGATTGATGTTATTTAATACTGATATGAGAAAGAAGTAGATTTACAAACTTACCCTCATCTTTGCACATGCATCCTGTGTTGACTCTGTGCCTCTTAACTCTTTTACCAGCATAGAACCTAAATACTGAAACAAAAATTCATTGAACTTAACTCAGATTCCAGAACACATAAATATCTGCAGAAATACACTAAAAATGCTTTTAAAAACCCCTGCTTGTATCAATTAACTTCTTAATATATTGCTTTAGCATTTTTTTACTCTGCAGCTCTTTGATAATTTGATATTTAAACCAATGTGTTAATCAACATATGAAACAAGAATGCACGGCAACAAATGTATTGAAGCAGCCGGTGTACATTAAAACAATATATGAAAGTCTTCTAGTTTATCATTTTAGTCACTTGATGAGGAAATACTACAGATTCCATCTTAAAAAAGCCTTTTGATTAAAAAACGGAGAATCTGCTTTTTTTAGCTGCCATCTGCTGAACTCCTATTGTTATGCACGCAATCACGAGGATGTGAAGGCCAGCAGCAATCTCAACCTCAGTGTACTCAATCTGTAACTAATTTACATGCAAACAGCAGAACCTGATGTCAGCAAACAGAAAATAAATCTATTCTAAAACTAGCTTAGACCATTATTTCTTCCTAAAGAAAGACCAACGCTGAACTATTATTTTGAAGCTTTTACTGATCTGGAGGTCTGGGTGAGAGGAAGCAGAAGGGTGCTGTGTCCTAGCTCAGCTCACTGAAAGCCACCACGCCCTCAGAGGAGTCTGCTCATCTCCCAGGATACACAAGGCAGTGAGCACCTCACCAACACAGCCCCTTTCCTACAGGCCTCTTCCACTGTCACTTGCTGGCACACACATTTTGAGCCATCCTGCACCCTGACAGCAGGCTCTGCTCCTCTGGATTTGTTCCTCTGGGGTTTCAGTACTCCTCTATGCCACATTTGCATGGTGCTGCTCCTCCAGGGATGGAGCTGGCTGCATCGCCCCTGCCACTCTCACCTAGCAGCAAGGAGTCTTGTTATTGCTAACTGGGCTGCAGGAGAGTCACACCACACTCTGCATTTCTCCTACAGATGCTACAGGCATGCACATCTGTGGGGGTGCATGTGTTCCTATAGCTCTGTGCAAACAGGATGTTTCTGTATTTATTTCTATATGATGCTGCACACAAGTCTCACTTAACTGTGCAGAGAAGACAGCAAGACACCCCTTGCCTGCTCTTCCCCAGGCACAGGGATGTCTCTCTCTGTATCCTCACTGCAGCACAATGCCATGACTTCTCCAAAGTCTCCAGTCCTAAGTGAGCAACATAGGAACTGAAGAGAAGCCACTGTGAGAATATGGTGAGTAAGCTGCAGGAGAAGATAAAATGCTGTGGGTAGGAGCCTCTTCCCAGAGGATGCTGCCACCCACCACCACTAGCTGACCCTTTTCATTCTACCACACTGACTCCCTTTGGAAACAGCCTAAACTGACCCAATTAGACAGTAAACCAGCTTCAGCTTAGACAAGAAGCTATCAAAAAGAGCTTCAGCCACAGCTGAACATAAGCTGGAAATGAATAGAGAATATCCAATTCTCTGGTCTCCTGACCCAAAATGAGATATTTTCCTTAAAGCCTTCTGTTTACACTGTGTACTGCAGGAGTCTCTGACCCGCAAGAAAATGCATAAATATTTCAGTGTAGACAGTAGCCAACACGGCAATTAGCGAGAAACACTTTATAGGGCATTATAGATGGAACAGTGAGCAACATCACCACTACCAGCAAGCACAAGCAGAAAGGAGTGAATGAAGGGCATTCCTGGAGGACTGCAGATGTGAAAGATTCATAAACTGAGCAGCTGTGAGTCCAGCTGGGGGCTCAACAGTGACGTGAATAGGGCTTTGGGCATTAATTTGATGGGACAGATTGATATTGCCCTTGAAGAAAAACAACAAATGTAAAGCAAGCTCTAAAATTAGAAAATTAAACAAAAGAGTATGGAGTTGAACTGTATTTTTCTCTGGATCCTGTTGTCTAACTCCTTTGGCATCCTTGGCATTCTCTGGGCAGGTTGCAATGTATTTCTTCAATTTTTTTTTTTAAATTTTCTTATTTTTTTATGGACTACAAATTGGCTTTTCCTTGAAAGATACCAGTAGGTCAGGCACCAGGGTGAAAAAGCACTGCTTTGAGCTCATGGCAGAACAAGAGGAAGAAAGAGAAGAGATGGGCACCTGAACAGCAGCAAAAAGCTTCAGCTGAAGGCATTCAGAAATGCTTTCCATGGTGGACTGTGGAATAAACAAATCACAGAGGTACCTTCCAATTTAGGTGTCAGAAAAATCCGAAACTCTAGGGGGGAATTTTGCTTCCCTTTGACTTGCTGTGCTTTTTGAAATGTTCCTTCTCCAATACCCAGAGCATGTGGGAGCAATGCAGAGAACATCCAACAGTTTTACTGAGTGATGCGGCATACAGTGAAAGCTGTCCCTGTTATCATTTACTTTATAAGAGTCTTACTCCATAAGGCTGAGGTCAGTACAATTCAGAGGGCTAAAACAAAGCAGTGATGTGGGGTCCTTAGGAAAGGAAGGTGCTTCCTTAATCACCAGTGACTTAGATATTCTTGGTCATCCCAGCTTCATCTCTTTTAGGATCCACATGCCTTCCAATCTATTACAAAGGTGACATCTGATTATGAATTTGCTACTGGATCATGTAATAAGATAAAAGGCACTCAAGACAAACATGCTCACTTTACCAAAAACTATGAAAAATATTTTAAGAACTAGAAGTTGCTAAGCTTACTTTACAATTGGAAGTGAGCAAGGAGGTTTTGAATAGTAGGAGAAACAAGACTGATAGCAGGTGAGCTGGTCCTTGACTGTGACTTGCTGAGGAAGGCAGAGGTCCAAATTACTGTCCAGGAACAATCACTATACTCATGGCAATTTCTACCCCATGAAGGTCTGATGGAATATACAGTCGTACTCCAGCAAGACAGGCCTGTAACCACCCTTCTGCCCTTCCTCAGTGAAAACCAGCCTATGTCTCACCTGCATTTAGTCTCTAATTCCTATCTTTCCAAATATGCTTCAAATCAAGTGAGCAGCCTCCAACTCTTCCCCAAAATGCAGTATTATTTGGTTAACAGAGCACTATCCTAAAAAGCACTTAAAATCCAAGCCCCTTCAAGTAGAAAGGCTCTCAACCTCATGTCCTGGACCAGGGGTTAAGTCTCAGCTACTGTGTGAAAGGCAGTGCAACTACTGAGCCCTTTCCTTTGTACAGTAAATAAGTCAGTCCAACTTCATTAGGTGTCCACCTCTAAAGAGGACACACAGTGGTCTGGCAAACCCCTTCAGCAACTTCTAAAAACAATTTTCAGCAAAGTAGGAAGGGGAAATGTAAGCATTTAAATAGGTGAGCGGAGGCACCTCTTTAGCTACCCAGAACCTCCAGTCCCTCCGACCCTGCTGACAGGGAATTCAAGATGTCAGTTTTTAACTAAAAAAAAAATTCACTTCCTGGACTGCAGGAGACCTTTCTCTTATCCACAAGCATTTATAACAGCCAGAGAACACTAATTATCTTTAACCATAGAAGGATGCTCTGTTTCTCCAGGGATGGGAAGTAGTTATCAGCTGCAGCTATAGGGAGGTAAAATTAAATATGCCCTGCCCTGATAGAACTGACTGCTACAGGTTCTTCAAGTAGTCATCAGATTGGGAAAGGTCTGAATTGGGAGAAGTCCTTGTCCCATGGATGGAAAACACTGCCTCATGATCCTTATCTCCAGCTTCTCTATTTCCCTTCTGCAAACGGGATGTATAAAATTCAGGCAAGGCAACACTTACTTTAACTACCATGAACACAGCATTAAGGTAGGCATGAGGATCCCATATCACGTTTTATTATTCTTCTATAACTACTAGACAGAGATTTGTGACACATGAGAAGGAGGCATGTTTCCTCTCACTGTCTCTTCTACAACACTTCACCGCTTATTTGTAGCGTCCTTTCTCTAACACTGTTGCTACATGGACTGCAATATATCACAAAATTCATAGCAAAAAAAGTACTGTGCATCCCTGTTTTGCATTTATTACAATTACAGTTTTCATAAGAACTGGCCTGTCTCACTAGAAGTGACTGAAAAAACATTATAAATGAAAGTAAAACACAAGAGACTATCAAAATCCAAGATTAATATATCTGTCCCAAACCAAACCACTAAATTTATCAACACTTACAAATGCTTTATAATCACATGACTGGAAGATGAGTTTCTCTGGATGATGTTGCCAATATTGTACAGGTGTTGACGCTGTGGCTTCATTTGGAGGTCGTAAAGTAATTGAAGGCTCTCCCCAGTCTCCTGTCTGAAAATCAGTTGTTCAAAATGTTAGAGTATGTGCAGGCAAATTAGCTATAAAGTAGACCTCCACTGCTGTGCTCAATTAATAAGAATTTATTTTCTACACATAGAGTCATGTTACTAAAATAAGGGAACACAACTCCTACATCATTTTCCAGGGTCTAATTTATAATCCAAAATCATCTACTGTAGTGTTTAATGAGGCTTTAATTAGATCTATTTGCTTTGAGAATAAAATCATTAGGCACCGGAAATGTTCCTTAAAAATAAGTGTTTACAATACATACATGAGGATGAGAGCACTTGAAAAAAATCATGAGATGCACAAAAATGCCTTTCACAAATTCTGCTATGTGTTTTACAAGCTTTTCTGCACAGTTAATAAGTCTTCCATTATCTGGCACATATAGCCTATAACTAACTTTCCTAAATAGCTAAAAACCTGAGACTTTGCTTTGATCTGAAGACTTATTATACATTCCTCAAACATATAAGGCATTCTTTAATCTCTTTACGAATATTTACTTTGATCACCTTCTCTTGATGCCTCATTGTAGAGGTACTAACGTTGCCCTTCCGCATTCATCATTCTCATTGATACAGGTGATTGCCTTCCTGAGCTGTCATCTCCTCTCTTTCCTCAAAGCCCTCAGAAAACACAGGTAGAACTGCGTTTGCTGGCAAATCCCTTTGCAGCACACACTTCTCCCTTCCAGTAGAGCGAATGCAGGCATCAGCACAGGAATGTCCCCAGCCTGGCAGTGCTTGCCTGGGTCTCACCTGCCATTTTGCATTTTTCATCCTGACTTTACTGGACCTGGACTGACCTCTGGGCCCTTAGGGGCTCCTTCTACCTTTCAGGCCCATGCAAAGAAAAAGACTTATTATTCTGAGACTATTTAGTTCTTAACTGTGATCTCTACTACATTTGGTTCATGTGTGCCCACATCCTCAACACCAGGGGTGCTGCCAAACCAGTATGAGCTCATTTTAACTGAAAATGACACATGGATGGACTCTTTCTCCTTTGCCCAAGCCGTCTTCCATTTTGTCTGATCTGGACTGCCTCGGAATTCCCCTCTTCTTCCCACTCTGTGTTTCTGCAACCACAGTTCTCCTTCTAATCCCTGCTCACTCTCTCTCAAATTATTTTATCCTTTCCTGTATGATTATTTCAGTTTGGATTATGCTACTTCTTTCTTTACCTACACTGATCTCTGTGTATTTTCTATGCATAGCATATTGTTAAAATATGTGTTGAAACTGGCAAGGAATTGTCATCAGCATTTCACACAGAATATGGCTATAAGTTTAGACTTTTATAGCAAAAAGAAGTTAAGCATCAAAAACATATGAAAAAATCTTACTGAAGACATTCAAAGTCTGGCAAACTATCACATCTCACTAATTAAATCAGGACAGAGTAAACAAAACAAGTACATCATTTTCATGTGCCACAAAATAACAAAATGACACGCATTTGCACAGCTCTGCAATGAGAAGCAAGAGATAAATCTAGAGACATCAACATTACCCTGCCAATATGGTAACTTCAAGCATGTGAACACCATAAAACAAGTTGAACCTAGTTACTGTCGGCACCATTAGCACATCTACCAATTACACGGTAGTGTAATTTCTGTTTTGCCTAGTTAAGTTGCCTCTATGCCATGGATAAGACTTCAGCCTTAGAAAGGAAAGCAGCAGGAGCAATTGCACCAATTTTTGGCATTTTGTATCCACAAAAACTAATCTTTCTGGTCACTAATGTATGAAAATCTTCTGCCATATTTTTTCTGAAGTGAAAATTTGCCTTCTTTAAGAAGTTCTCCTTATAAAATAAGGTTTCCATTGTATTACAAGGGCAGGATCTGCATCCTTGTTAGTGGAGTCTGTCTTTGGCAGCAAGATGGATTGCACCCATCAAAAATTCTGAGAGTGTGCTCAGCTGTCTCTTACGAACTGTTAAAGGCCACAGCTAATAGACCACTTGAAACAGTATTTTTGTTTTCCATAATAAAGATAGACTTCTGCATGTTCTGTGTAAGGAAGAAGAGCTCAGGAGATACATTCTATTCTTTTAGCAAGAGGTTACTATGATGAACAGGAGTAAATTTAGGACAGAAAAGCTGCAAAAGTACATCTTTTGACCACCAGTCTTTCCACCAAGAAATCACAGGGATGGCCATGCCATGTTCTATTAAACATGTGAACATGGGTAGTGCTCCAAACCCTTCTGTTGCACTGCTTGGCAGGTAGCTTTCCTGACATGCAGAAAAGGGACAGTACTGACAAGTTAAGCAGGGTATGTAAGGAGTAAAATGAGTACATAGTTTTACAGTTTGTCCCCCTTTTGCACAGACAGTATGCAAAGCATGGAGAACTGCATTATTTCTGTGTGTAAACAAAGGGCAGAAAAAGAGGAACAGTGATTACCTCTTGTTTTGGTTCAATTTTATAAAGAAAAATAATCAGGAGGAAATGAGAAATCGTCTTCAACCAGGCTAATAAAACTAGTGTATGAGAAACTGAGAGAGGGACTGTGCAGGGACCATTTGTTTGTATTAATTGCCCTATAAATACAATCATCCTAGTACCTACTCCTTTTCTATGAGACAAAACAGAATTACCAAGATTGCTATACTTTTCTCTAGGATGTTCTAAACATGCAAAAGACCTGAGGTTAGGGGAATGCAGAGATATGGGATTTCTGATGTTCCTGACAGACCACTGCATCTGTAGACCTTTCATGTAGTTCAGTGTGTCTTGTAGAGGGAGCAGCTACTAAGACAAGTTGCATAAAATTAAACATAGGTATAGATTATTATGATAGCTGAAGACGACATGTTATACATAGTAATATCTTTTAACATTCAGCAGAAGAGGCTTCTGGTTTCATCTCCTTTTGATTCTTACCAAACTCCTTGGATTTTTAAACAGTACTGTTAGTATTTACAACCCGTGTAGTCTAAGTTATAACAGGATAGTCTCCAAAGTCCAGATCCACAAAGATATTTAAGGTGTAATTCCTATTACATATTCCCTATGCAAATTCCTTTCCTTTTTTATTTTTTTGTTAGGGAAGAAAAGCTTTTAAACAAGGTTTAGACAGCTAATACATTCATAAATCTGTGTCTAAAAACCTCAACAGGAAGAAAGATAGCTCCTCAGCCGACTGACTCCAGTCAGATCCTGAAATTCTGAGATTTAGGATATGATGATGGCAGTTAACTTTAGGCAAAATAGGACCATTTTTGACTTGGGAAGACTTGAAACAACAAGGCTCAAGTCCAGGGTAGAAAAATATGAACTACTAGTAGCCCTAAATCTGAGGAATTGATGTGGAACAATTCATGGGTGATGTATTGAGATTCAGGTCCTTCATAAGCACCTAATACACTTTCAAGCTCTACAGAAATGTTCATAGATTACCGTGCAAGACCAACTATAATGTTTGATTTAAAATTTAAAAATAGGTATGATAGGATAAGGATTTTCTGGTTTGAATATTTAATTTGCAATTATAAGAAATAATCAAACATTTAAGCTTATGTATTTTTTATGACAAGATATACAGATGAAGATTTTTATCTCTCTGATGAAGTAGAAAGGCAAGAGATAATTTATTCCTCATCTAACTTTACAGCTCATCAGACAGCTGTGCAATTTATCACATGATTTTTGCTTTACTGCCTGTGTTTTAGTATTCTAACCTCCCCATGCCTTTAACCAGCACCTTACCTCTCTTTGGCCTCTGCCAACTCGAAAAAGATTTTTTGCTCCACATTTTGCAGATAAAGAATTAATAATCTGATGGTCTCAAGTCAGGTGCCAGAGTGGTAAGGATTCAATCCTTTTACAGTGACAACTTTAATAGCCTTAAAGACCAATATCTTGTGCTCTTACAGTGCTCTCTAACCCTGAAAATGGGCAGAAGTGCATTTCTCGGTGCTCTAGGAAGGGTCAGAGGCTTGATGCCAAATGAGCCATAGAAGCAGATTACACCTATTAGATATTTTTTTTTCAATTTGTGCACATTTTCCTATCTAATCCCATTTCTGAGAAATGTATTTGACTCATATTGAAGACACCTAGATGCAGAGGTAGTCACAGGTAAGAGGTAACTGCAATACAACTTCTACAAAAATCTAACACCTCTCTCATCTTTTTATAAAAATGTCAAGTTAAAATTCTTCAATGCTACAAAGAACAAAAAAACAAAAAGCCTGCTTTTGATTGGTTTGAATGTAGTTATTTTTAACAAGGACCACATCTTACAACTTTTCGCCTGTTTTTTCATGCTTGATTATGGTAACATAAATTAGTCACCATGACAACAACAAATTGAAGCACACATGGATACAGCACTTCTGGTTGAAAAATTAATAATTTTCTTCCTGTAAAAATTTTAAATGTTCGGCAGACCAGCTAAATCCTCATTATTTGCTTATGTTTTAGTTCCTTGTGGAATTTTTTTAGCTCCTTATACTTTTGGCTTTTGAAATAATGGAAACAGGTTCATGGTGTACTTAAATTTTAAAAACTCCTAGCCAAAACAGCCCCTCTCTGGCAGAAATGTTCCAAGTAGGCATGTCAAGCATCAGGAGGAATCTACAGCTCCTCTGAAACACTCTGCTGAACAACTGGCTTTCATCCTTTTTACACTGCAATACGGATCCCCAGGTTTGCTCTCATGTGCACAGCGTATGTGACTGTCACGTAAGTGATAAAAATTCAGGGCACCATCAGTGTTACCTCTAACTCTCCCAAAAGTGCCTCTGCAAACACAGCGTGTACCTCAGCTAGGCAAAGCCTATGGAGTAACACAGCAAGGGCAGCACAACACACTGTGGGGATGAAACTGTGCAAACCGAGCTGTTTACACAGTTTCCCACTTTGGAAAAGTAAGTGAACGAAAACATCAGAAACCCAAGTCAAAGCTCCCCCTGCGTGAGACTGGTGCTGGCAAAGCCCCCACGCCCTGTATGTATGTACACCATACAGCCAACATATGCTAACCACATGGCACGACACACGCATGTGCGCACACGTAATCCCCAGAGGGCGGACAAATTACGAACTTTTTTTTAATCATTTCAGCGACATGACACCCGTAGATAACACCAAGGCAACAGACTGTACATCCATAGAGTGACAACATAGCTATTTACCACTGTATCTTACATTATGAACCTGATGAATCGATGAGAAAGGATATCCTGCATTCTGGTTGGTCCAGATCTCACAGACAGAAGACTGCTAATATAAACAGAAAACTGTATCTCATCTTGTAAATATTAATGCACTGCAACTGCCAAAAGGCAAGAATAATTAAGAAAAGGTTTGCAATAATATTAACGAAGGAAGTAAAACAGCTGTTAACAGTAATTTTTTTATTTATTTGCTGACAAAATATTTTTGGATTGACTAGAAAGAAATATAGCTTAATTAGAAACTTTAAAAGAGGTTTCAGACTGTGAGTACAAGAAAACAATTTAGTCAGAAGTGCTTGTGAGATAAAGTTATGCAGGCATAAACAGAAAACGCGGAGAGCAGAAGAAAAATTGGTTACTTTCAGTTTTTGGCAGGGAAGAAGTTTGAAGTCAACATCCTAATTAAGTCTTGAGATTTAAATCTCTCTGTTGGAGACCTTCACAGGTAGAGAGGAGAGAAAAATCTGGCAACACCATCAACAGGAAAAATACATTTTCTCTGTAACAATTACCGGAAAAGAATGCATTGCAATTAAGTGAAGCAGCTGCCCACCATCTCCTTCCACAACAGTTCCTTTGTATACAAAGATGCAGGCAATATTACCTTTGGTATTGACCATGATCCCAGTGTATAAATGAAAGGTTTCAGGCTACCTTCTACATTATCATACTGAGAGTCTGTAACAGCAAAGCAAAGTCGGCACACGGTAGCATCTCTAGCAAAAGCAACAGAACTAGGCAAGCACAGCATTCAGCCAGCATCTTTTATGTATTTCCTTGTTTAGACACTCATCAAGAAAGCATCTGTGGCACCTCAGCAAAAGCTAAGGTAGTATTTTACAGTAGCCAGGCAACTAAAACAAAGCATCCAGCATAAGATCTGCCCACGCTATCTTCAGCAGGCAGCAACAAAAAGCAATAAACAAGACATGAAAAATGCAACTGCAGCAGCCAGAATAGACAGTAATTAATATATCAGTAATCTAACAGGAATTTGCATTGCTGGTTCTTGTCAGCAGCAGCGGCAGGAACTTAGCACCAATACTCAAAACACCATGAAGTGGTGCAACTTTCTTAAAATATGGCTCTTGCTCTTACCGTTCATAGCACACAACCTGGCTGCCTGGCTGGTGACAGACTAGGTTATCACTTCTGGTTACTGTCAGGGAAGCCTGGCATCCACTGGACTGACTATGAAGCACTGCCAGACAGCCTGGTGGCTGCCTAATGTTGTTAATTGTCCCTTATTTCCTTCATGAAGTGAAATGCATGAGCACACATCCCTTCCTCCAGCTTTAGTAATTCTTAAACTTTCACATACCTGGTTAATTTCATCTCTCTCATCTTATTTTCAGTTATTTGCTTCTCCTTCATGATTTTGATAGTATTAGATAATAAAAACTTCGATTTTTGCTCAGTCTTCTACCTCACCCTCTGCAACCCGCTATAAAATAGTCCTCCTCCAAGTGATGAACACAGCCTCAGTGCAAGGCCAGCAGCAAATACTGCTGCAGCTACTTCTGCTGTGCCATCATTAGGACAGTGCACTAGTTAGTACTAATGACCTTTTCTTGTGTATGTCAAGCAAACTGACTTCTGGATACTCTGGCCATGCCCATCATTGTGACACCTACATTTGTTTGCCTGGAGATGGGAAGATTCCTGAACAGGAATCCATGGCAGAAGGTTGTGCCTCTGCTTTTCAAGAGTAAAGAGACGGCATTACCATGCCAGGTGCAGCATACCCTAGCATCTGGTATTCAAGAAAACCTACTGCAGTGCTATTTGGACATACTCAACGAGGTCCTGAAAGCAGTAAGGTAAGGCACCAGGGTACTGTATGCTGGCACATATTTTATTTCTCCCCAGCACTGGCATGGGGTTGCCATGATGCCATCACATTGTGCAGCTGCTTCTCACCATCTTGATATTCCTAAGACAAAAGCGTGTCCTTAAAACCTCGCCTTTAGGGATTGGTGTGGAGCCTCAGATAGATCAGCTATAAGCTGGAGCAGCAGAGGCATGTGGAGCTCTCCCGGCAGAGCTGCTGCGCTGACAGCGATGCTGCCATAGCGGCCCCACAGTCCTGTGGCACCTAAAGCTATAAATACATTGAGTAAATTCATCAGCTGCTTTGGTGCCAACCCTGGAACAGGTAGCTGGACACTGCACTAAGTGTGTGCACAGGCTTTAAGTTGCTCCATTTAAAACGAGGTCAGGGAATTAACGCTTTCTTACGTGCGCCAATGGTATCCATCCTGCCCCTCTCTCCCCAGCTCATCTTCTCACACATGAAAATGCAGGGATTAAGACACTGCCCCCAGGAACTGGGAACTCTTGATTTGATGCTTGTCTCTGACTGAGGGAACGCATATCTATATATTTCACCTTTCTCTTTCACAGGTTAAAGCAGTAGCAGAAGACAGGCTGTCCAACCCTTTTCATAAAATGGAGAGAATTCCTTCTAATTAGTTTTTTGGGGAAAGGAGAATATCGAAGATGTTTGGAGCACTCATGTATGACAGACAAGTTTTGGGTCCAGGTCTCTACCCTAAGAACTGCTCAAGATAAGTACCCCTATTAGAAAGATCTACCTCCAGAATTAAAGGTTTGGAGGATCTAGGCTTAAGCTAAATCATCTTTAAATACAGGTGATTCCATTTATTAAATCAACAATAAATCAAGTGGATCAGCAGAGACTGAGAATTTCCTATGATTGCATGGATACCAAGTCAGAAGAGCAGCAGTGCAAAACTCATTACTCAGTTTCACATTAATTAATGTTTGAATGACTAAGGTACTGAAATACAGTACAAAAGGAGCATTAATTTTATGGATGGCAATCAACCTTTTCCTTGCTCTATTGCAGAAATATTTAGCATTTACTATATACATATTTTATATTTTCAAAGTGCTTAAAATTTTTAATGAATTGCGAAATCCCCAGGAGAAGTACTTAAAGTTGCATATCCCTGTGCTGAAGAGAAAGGAACAAAGGAAAGGAAAAAGGTTAAGTGAGTATCTGAGGCCAGAAAATAGGCAGTAGCACAACTTTCAGCTCCCAAAACATATGGCTCCCACCCCCCAAAAAAAAGGTAGAGAATTCAATCTGGGCATAAACTTCCACCACAATAAACACAAATACACTTGGGTACCTAATACCACTGACACAGAAGTTCTGTGAAAAAGAGTTTAACAAAGAACATTTTCCTAAGTAAGACGGTAAAGAAGAATAAAAAAATACTGTCAGCTATTGTCTAACTAGTACTAAACAAGCCATTGTATTAATAATTCCCAAAAGATAAATGCTTACAAGCAAGGTCAAAACAAGACTCTGCCATCATACCATTTTTGTGGTGTTCCATGCATAAAAGATTACCCTATCTAGTCACCGTGGGGTACAACTCTCACAGGCAGACAGGGCAAAAGAAGGTAGAAAGTTTCAAAAAAGTGAACAGAATTGTCTAAGGAGAACTTCAGGCTTCCTCCCTAGAGGCAAGGAAAGCCTGGTTCATAATCTCAAGAAAGAAAGTAACCATAAGACTGTTTCTAAGGAGAGGAGAAACAGGAGCTGGAAGGTAGTCCAGATGTATTCATTATAGCTCAATGAATTTAATTTGCTAGCACTTGGAGAGATGTTAAAGATTTACCTAAAAGGACCAAAAAAGGGCTAAAATAACATTTAAGATGGAAGAAAAGGAAGATTCAGAAACTTACAGATGGCTCAACTGCAGGCACCAGGAAGTGACTAGAAGTGTTTAAAAATCCTGCCACCATCTCCTTGTTCTCATGACCTTCTGATATCACTCCTGACCATCTGAAATAAACACTCAGGAATATATACACACATGTGCGTATATTTGTATCTATGCACACATTGTTGAGAATAACAAAGAAAATGTGTAATATTGCCTGTCATGTGTTACCGAGACAGCTTCTATTGGCCAAGAGACATTCAAGATGTTTATAATGAAGTTCTTCAGTATGAATCATCTCAGATCAAATTTCCTTCCTTTGCTGGAAAACTGGCCAATTAAATCATCAGCAGCAAGATGTACTGCAAGACTTGGATACTGTGTTTCTCCTGATGCAACAACATATGACATGTCCCATACACAAAGTTAGCCTGAATCAAAATCCAGTGGTTACATAAGAAGTTGAAATGTGCATTTTGAGAATAATTATTGGTATTTAAGCACAAATTGACTGAAACAGGCCAAGACAATCTGCGAGCGCCAAGGCTCTCTAAGAGAGAGAAGTGAGTGACTTTTCAGAATGTGGTAAGAACTGAAAATGGACCTGAAGAACTGCAGAAAGTCAGATGAAATTCAGTAGGATTACATACAAATATAAAATAGCAAATAAATTAGCGGAGTGATTCAGGTTGCGAGAGGACAAAAAAGATCTGATGCTTCAAATTAGATAGAGCAGTGTTTCAAAAGAGTAAGGAGATAAATCAGAGGATAATTCATGCTGCAAGGGAGCTCAGAAAATCTTCGTTCCAACTCCGGCTCAAAGCAGGAGCAGCTGTGATATGGGACCAGATTGCTCAGGGCTTCATCTAGTCAGATCTTGAAAACCAGAAAGGACAAAGACTCTATGAGCAACCTGTTCCCCTGCCTGCCTGTCTGCATGGGGAGGAAGTTTCTTTTGGCATCCAGTCAATGTCTCTCCACTTTCAGTTTTAGTACCCAAAGCCACCTCTTCTCTGACCAGCCATGTTTGTCCAGTTTCTCCTCAGAGGGCAACTCCTTCAGTTCCTGACCATCTTTGTGGCCATTCGTTGAATTCCCCTCTCCTAAATAAAAAACCTCCAGGTAGTCAATAAAAACGGAATGAGAAAGAACTTTTGTGCCTTATGAGGCAGCCACCAGTGAGGTCTCACATGGGGTGGTGTCCAGTTTTAGCCACTGCAGTGCAAGGAGGGAATCTGGAAGAGAGTGACAACAAAAACACAAGTCTAGAAAATACCAGGGCATGACTCTGGCTAGGAAAATACAGGTCCTGAGTAGAGGTTGTTTGTGACTCCTGCTCTTCCACTGCCTTTTCTACCTCTCCTCAGCAGGGTCGCCCTCTTACACTTCCACATTGCAGAGATGGTACACGGAGAGAAGAGGAGCTACTGAATATAACCTCTGGGCTTTATTCCCCTGTCATCTCTTCCTCTGTGTCTCACCACAGGGCTGAGCCTCGAAAAACTGCTCCCATCTCCCAGTGCTGCAGCTTCAGTAAGGTGCGGGAGAGACAGACAGAAACAGCAGCAGCAAATTCCACTACTGATGTGCACTATCTAACTCACTACCATTCAGTCTCACTCCAGAAACAAGGACAATTTTGGATTAAATCCCAGAAAAATCACACTTGGCATGGCAAACAAACTTTGAAGGTGCAACAGGTGAAAGAAACAAATGGAAACTGGATGAATAGGGCTGTCTAGCCCCTTCTGCAACTGTAGCTCCAAATGTTTTAGGACCACGGGAGAGCAGTTGTAAAGTCTCAATAGATGCTGCTTCCCAGAATGTTCCCAAAGCCCTGGGGAGAGCTTGCCTTACTGCAGGAATAACTCCAAATCCTCCTTCAAAAACAAGATCTTCAGATATGGAGAGTGAAATTTGGAATTTGTAATTCTTTTAGAGAAGTAGAAACTTGAAATACCACTTCTTATTAGAGGAGTTACATGTTTTGTATTGATATATTTCTTCTTTTGCTTCTCCTGAAAATACTTGACACAAAAATTTCCAAGAAATCATCAGCCCTGCTTTGGACTGCAGGCAGGCAGTGGGTGACAGGTGTGAGCAGTGACACTGCACTTCAAGTCAGTGCATCCGGAGAGGTTTCACATGAGAGTGCATGCCCCAGCCAGCACACTCAGGGAAGGAGATGACTAACCCAGGACTACAGAGAGCCTGCAAAGACTGTCCTCTCCTGTCCATGTTAGAGTGAGAATCAAAGCCTCCCCCTTGCTGTAGGTCCCATGCACCTCCACCTCCTGCTCCATACAGAGCCATAATAAAAGCCTAGTAACAGAAGTATGCTTCTGTCAACCAGCAAACACTCTTCTTCCTGCAATGACCATCTTCTCCCTAGGCAGTCATTCTCACCCAATTTCGATCTAGCAGACCAGGAGTTGGGTTCCTGCTGGGAAGGACAGATCAAGGGTCCTCCCAGGGGATTGCCAAGGTTACATTTCCCCTGACACGTGGAGGTGCAGCTTTGCAGCCTCAGCTCTGGCCTTGGGACCACTGCTGGGCAGCCAAGCTGCTTCTCACTGACAACACTCCTTCTGCTGGTGCTACCAGCTACCAGTGTGCCTCAGCCTCTCAACCTTGCATAGAGGATACAAACTTCTGGACGAACACCAATGAAGATTATGAGACTTTAATCCCTGAACATTAGATACACAAATCTACACATCTGCCACCAAAAACACACAAACAACAAAAACACTGGCTCTTTCAGAAGACCACCCCAAATGCTACAGCTTTTTTCCAGCAGCTCAAAAATGTTAAAATTAGATGTTAAAATTCAGTTTTCATACAATTTTTTAAATGTAGAGCCTCTAGTTCACAAGACTGAGTGTGAAAAACAGTAAATTAATAAAGAACATCTGTCCTCCTCTTGCTGTAGTATTTATGGCTTTAGTTTGGATCATTAATACCGAATATAGAAGTAGCTTTCTTAATTCCATATGCTGAAGCAGCATGTAGGTATGATCCATAACACATGACTTCAGTTACAAAATGTTAGCTTCTGTAACATTCTGGAAAAATTTGTATTTTTCTATTCAGGCAGAAAGTAAGTAATTTTTTTTTACAATGTCGTTATCAATTTACTTGCCTACTGCCCAGAGAAGTGGCAGATGCCCCATCCATGGAAGGGTTCAAGGCCAGGTTGGACAGGGCTTTGAGTAACTGGTCGAGTGGAAGGTGTCCCTGCCCATGGCAGGGGAGTTGGAACTAGATGATCTTTAAAGTTGCTTCCACTCCAATGGTGGTTCTATGATTCTGTGAAATACAAAATACTCAAGGGATCTATGGATGAAAATTTGCTGAAATTTACAGTTCAAGATACAGCCACCTATGGCATTAACGTCTAAATGAATTACAAAGGCAACAGTTAGCAACACCTGCACCATGCAATTGATTCACTGAATCATTTTTCTTTTGATGTTAAATAGAAGGTCGTCACAGTTCAGTCATCTTCCCCTATAAAAAAAAAGGCACCTAAAATATGAACTTTAGAGCATTTTGTTAGGATTTTACATATTTGTTTTTAAAATAGCTGTCTATTTATCTTCACAACATGCATTATTTTATGCTTATAAAAATAGAAGTAAGAAGCCTTAGAAGTAAAAAGAGAATGAATCTACACAACCATATCTTTATATTTATTGCTTCGTATATCAACTAGTAAAGAATCCTGTTATTTCACGAGTAATTTCAACCATTGATAAAAACCATTTTTCATTGCTTCTTGGATAATCTCATTTTACACACCAGTATTCTCTTGGGCATATTTTTCTTCGTCCACAGTAATCTTTAAATCCTTCCAAAGCAGAGAAGGAGACATGAAAACAAACAGGAAACAAATAAATAAAAAAGTCACACTGTGGTTAAAAGTTACAAAACTAAAGGAGATTTCTTTATTTTCATCTCCTTCAAACTTTCTATGCCATCTTGCTCAATGTACAACATCCCTATCACTCAGTTTTCTTAGCTGTAAAATATGATTTTAAACCACACAGCCTCATACTGCACTGGAAATACAAATGCACTAGCATCTGTGAAACATTTGGAAGATATTACAGAGTTGAAGGTATTATTTCAGAAAGAAGCAAACTTATTTCCCAATTTTAATATAAACCTGACTTTACTAATCTGTCTTTTGTTTTTATTACACTTTTTCTCTAGTGTAGATAGGATCTACCATAATAAATCCGTTTAAATTATTGTCCTCTGAACATCAAAATAATGTTAAAAGGCAGAATCTCAACAATCAGGAGAGCTTTACTTCAAACTTACTACACAGACATTACAACAGCACTATATTTATCCTGTGTTTTAGGGAAAAAAAAAATTAAAAATGAAAAAGTAAGAGCCCTCAGACCATTGGACCAAAGAACCAGGAAAGGCTTTCAAAATTGTCTGAAAGAACTGTGAAAAACTGTGAAAGAACTTTTCCTGCCAGCCTTTGTGAATAATTTTTCCAACCCTCTGAGACCTGAAAAGATATCTTCTTTCCATCACAGCCCACTGGGGTGCCCCCCATATGAGTCCATGACTAAGTTTATCCTACTAGAAAGCTTACTCTGACTCATTACCAATTTGTCTTCCCAGAGGCAGGCACAGGATGGAGCTTTCCCCACAGCCCTAACGAGGGACCCGCCCACTGCCTCTCAAAATGACAGACCTCTTCCATCTCGAGGCACACCACAGGTTCAGTGCCATAGGGAGAGTGTGTGTCAGCATCAGGGTGATGTCTGTACCAGCTCTGCTTCTGCAAGGGTTGGTGTGGGCAGGAGTCCTTCCTTCACCTCCCTGCCTGCCCGCCCTTGCTCCCAGCTCAGGGCAGTGTAGTACTGAACACCACGGCAAGAGGTCACACAATGATGGTTAAAAGCACCATATGTCACTGGCTGGTGCAATAATAAGCCACAGCCTCAGGGCTGGCAGTCTGGAATATGCTTGCAGCTAGTACCAAGACTTCCTCTGCTGCCTGGAGAATTGCAAATCCTAAAGACATGACATTTTAACTGGTATATTTTAATGAACTTAGCAATGATTCCTTTTAACCTCCAAAGCTCTTCCCTGCAAATATTTCAGGGGTAAATGAAGAGCCCAATCACTTCGATGGGACTCCTTCTAGTGATTTTGGTTCCAAAGTATTCAGGCTTTGTCTGCATGATTTCATTTCTATTTTAAAGGTTTAGGCAATCTTAAGAACAACCTCAGCTATATTAAACTATGTTAATTTGATCATACAGTTTGCAGGCTCAGAATTCAACATCCACAGTCAATGATGACTCCAACTACTCATTCCTTTCTGCATTTTTTCTCTCCTTTTTTTTTTTTTTAAATAAGCCATCTCATAACCTTCTGTATTACTTTTTTGGCGGTTGTGATTTATACAACCAGACATCAAAGACTTTCAAAGTTGGACAACCAACTGGAAGGTTGGATGACCAAACTTATTCCAGTGGAGAATCTAAACTGGTTAGACTAGTTGTTTATATTAGGATTTTCCCCTCTTAGGTCACAAACAGTCTGCTAAGGAACTGCAAATGAAGGTACATGCTGGCCTTGAGACAAAACCACCCACATTAGGTAAATTTAAATCAGTGCTTCCTCCAGGAAACAAAGAATGGTATTACTTACAAGCAGATCTGATTATAGTTTAGAGAACTGTTTAAACCCACACGGCAGATCAAAGGAAAACAGATTTAAACTGCTGTTCTCATTGTTTAACAAACACTGGTTGATTGACACAAAGATCAACATGCTTAATGACTCCCAGTAAAGTTTAGAGAAAATACTGGCCATAATAAAGATGGAAACATCCAATCTCATCATTTCATCAAAATATCTTCATATTTTAAGTTTTAAATTGAGGCTAAAAATAGTTTTATTCAAACATTTTTGAAATAAAATCAAGTTCATGAAAGCTATACAATGAATAAGACCACAACATAGTGTTGCCCTCCCTCTCTCTTAAAGGCCATAAAAATACCCATTACTCTCATCAACAAGAACACACATAAAACACTTTCAAAACACCACAGCATCCAAGATGTCCTTATGCACGCTTGTGTACTATAGCATCCAGTAAACATGCAGATTCATACAGCAGCATGCAAATAGCCTAGCAAAGAAAGGGTTAAGACAAAGAATATCTCAAAGCAATTCCAATTATTCCTTTAAATCATTTTGTTTGTGAGAAGTATTCTAGCTGGAAAGCTGGACTAGTATCAGTTCAGAAGTTGCTGTTGAAGTGACACAAGCCAAAGGAACTGGCAAACTGCAAGGAGAAAGCTGCTAGACAGAAAAAACCCCACATTCAAAAACCAAACACATGGAGCAGAAGTGTCATGTTAAGAACTAGTTTGACCTCCTTATTTTCCAGAAACAATTATTTTACCTTTAATTTCACAAGGGCTTTTGGGGAAAAGATTGAACGAAATATAGTTCATTTTAGCAAAGCACACATTGCAGCAAAAAAAAAATTTAAGAATCTATTTTTGGGCTAGAGTGGTTGAAGGAATCCCTGATTAGCCTCTTAATGGGGTGAGTCCAATTTATTGAGAATGATCACCAGAGGGAGTCATTGACTTTCCCATTAAAGTCAAAGAGAATTTTACATACATCAGGAATGCAGAATTTGGGGGCAAAACTGAGAAAGACTTCAAACAGATTGGAGTTTGGGGACTAACACAAGGCACTGCTTTATGGATTTAATCTGAATCCATTTTCCCCTTGGAGTCCCAAAGGATGACTGCTATATTCCATGGTTAAAGTTAGACAGAAAGCACTAAAGTCATTCATTTAGTGGGTACACACTCCCACAACAAAAAAAGTTAAAAAAACCAATCCAAGCACTTAATTGGTGTCGGAGTTGTATAAATAGTAACTGCTCAGTTTTCTCTTTGGACATGCAGCATATCACAGACCTTCTGAAAACGCAGTACTTAACAGCACAGAAATTTCCAGGTGTCATATATGAGAGCATGTCATACCTCTTGGGAATATTAGGACTTCAAAGAGTAAAAGAAAAGAGTGAAAGGAAGACAGAAAGAAATGTTAGCATGGTGCTTTTGTGTTGTTTTGCTTAATTTTTTTCTCTTCAAAAAAAGAACTAAAAGAGTGACTAAAAGAGGAAGTGAGAATAGGATTTGTGAATGAAGTAATAAAATGAACCAAGTAGATATAACAGTCTACTCAGCCATGAGGAAGTGCTCAAACACTTAAATTTCATGAACTTTCAAAGAAATATTTTCCTGTTAAGAACTCAGTTTGTTTTTTTTTTTGCTGGACTTCAGCTCAACCTTGTTCTTGCCACAGAAGCCCAGCAGACTTTGGTTTGGAAACAAGTTTATTCACTCAGGAACTTGCTCCTTAATTCTATACAATAAGATTATACAGCAGAAAATTAGGAGATTAAAAAAAGGCAAGGCAACAGCCCCACCCAAACAAATGCAATTTCACTTCTCCAGAAATGTCCTCTGAACAAATGGAATTCAATTTGTTTCTCTGTTCCCAGGTAATGGCAGCACCTTGTTTTGTTTGTTTATTTAATTACTTCTTGTTCATACAATTACCTGACAGACTGCAGCTTTTTGTTCATTATAACACAGTTATTTGCATAGCTGTTTCCATTTTGAGGTTGAATTTTGGACAGAGGCTCTATTTTGGGTTGTGGCAGGCAGAGTCACTGCTGAGAAGCCTCATGCAGGGCAGCATGCAGCAACCTGCTCCTTCGTGGAGTGAGTCACTCCAGGAGCTGCTCTGGCTGCCCATCTGCTTCTGATGGCAAATCAAAGCCCTATTTCCAACATGCAGCTTAAGGCTTGGCTGTCTTTCATCATAGGTACCATCAAAAAACAGCTGAGTTCATTCTAAAGCATTTTCACCAACAGGCTGTCCATGTATAACTTTCTGCCCTTTAGAATGAATACCAGAAAAAATTTCTTCACTGAAAGGGGGGTCAGTCATTGGAATAAGTTCTGCAGGGAAGTGGTGGAATCATCATCCCCAAAAGTGTAGGTATGACCCTTGGGGACACTGTTTAGTGGTGAAAATGGCAGTGCCGTGTTAATGGTTGGAGTTGATGACCTTAACAGTCTTTTTCTGTTATTCTAAGGCATCACTCTGGTCAATGTATACTTAATTTAAAATTATCAGTACTCTTTCAGTGCTTGGGTGAAAAGAATTTAGACATGGAGGTTATTTTAGGCTTTCTTCATGAACAGTTTGATTTAACATCCAGTTAAGTCTACTGCTGTTGTATGCTCAAATGAGTTTTTCCACAGTTAAATCATTTTTTTTTTTAAACACTCAAAATACATCCCCAGATCACAGAGTTTTGCAGAATGCTGACCCTCTCCATTAATAAACGCAGCAATCACCCTCCAAGTCCTCTGAGTTTCCATAAGCGAACTGATGTCAGCTTATTTTTATCTAGGTTGCTCAGAAGTTGAGGAATCTGCATCTTCTTAAAGAAATGAGACACAGAATCAATGGGGGAAGACTGCATGCTCCAGTGCACAGAAGCAACCTTCCCCTCAGCCTCTCAGCACTTAAACACACCCAAAACTCTACTTCTCAGGAGAGATCATACACCAACACACCAATTCATACTATTTGAAATACACAGAGCTGGAACAGACAGCTTGGAAAAGTTGTCAACCTCTGTAGTTTACAATTCAGCCTTCACATATGACCCACTGCTCTGACCCGGATTAGTTCTATAGCAAATGCAGCAAGTTGCAGCCTCTTAATGGAATCATTTTAGTCATACCTGTGCCATCTGCCTCTCCAGCTTTGACCGGGGAATATCATCAAAATAGTTTTCATTTCTTCTTCTCCTTGCATCGCCCTGCATGATAATGTGGGGAACGTCCAGGGAGCCACCAGTAGTGAAAGTGCTTTGGCTAAGTGATGGAGACAACTGAGGAGGAGTGTGGTTACCGCTGGGTTCCTGGACAGAGAAGGAAAATGCAGCAGAAGAACAGCATATTGATGACTTCAAATCACACATTTAAAAGTGCATTTGTATGGCTCAAACTAAAAAAAATAAAGAAGAATTTCTGCAGTAGAGGTTACTGTGGATGAAATTTTGAGATTTGCTACCTAAGGTGCTGAGCACACACGGAAGGAAAAATAATTCACATTTACATGATCTAGTAGCAAATTTCCTCTCCAGAACCTCCTTGTCTAATATATACTCCCTTCTAGGACTGCTGGAGAGATAAAACAGTGAGTTGCTTCTTGTCAAGGCCTAAATAAAGCCATGATTTAAGACTAGCTATTTGTAAGATGAAATACATTCTCACCACTTCTGAGCAGCTGCTTTGAGCAGTGAAAGTGATTTGAAAGCGATTTGAACTCTAGCAACATTTCTTGCTGGAAAGAAGAAATGCATGTCCGTTTACACAGTATAGACACTTTGTTGCAATTTTTATAGGTTTTGCAGAACATCCATTTTAACTTGAAGTACAAGGTATCAGACACAAGCTAAATAGCAATTCCTAGTATGCATGAAAGCATCAGAGTACAAATATTATATCGTGCTTTTCTTGTTAGCAGCGCTGAGCTGTAACCTTGTATCACTCAGTGTGCAAATGCCACGCTGAACTGATACATAAACTCTATCAATAAATGGACAAGAAGGTCCTCCTGACCACAAGTTTTACCAGGATCTGCCACCAAAGTGCTCACAGCCAGTAACCATGTGCACGTTCAGAAACACCTATTCTCATACACATCACATCACTTGTTCCAACACCAACTATAAACACTGGTGACCAGCTCCACCATTCAACACTCTCCTGGAGATACATCAGGAGGAGCAGAGAGCTACAGCATACAGACCAGACAGTCTGCACCTGTACCACCCCAGTAAGGGCAGTTAAACACCGTCATGGCAACTGAATAGGGAAACGTTCCCCTCTCATGATGCAGGTTACCAAGCTCAATTTATCTGACACCAGAGATTTCTCTGATAGTAAGCAATTCAGAGGCAGAAAGTACCCACGAGCATGTTTGCGCAGGGCAGACCTTCTCTAAATCACCTGTCGCTGTAATATTCTATTTCAATGCTGAGCAACAAGAAGGGACTTGAAGATATCAGAGTAAGTAAAGACCTGCTCCAGTGTGCATGGAGGATAAGATGTTCTGCCTTCTGTATTTAAAGAGAGAATTAAATTGGATGACTCCTACTTGATGGGGTTGAAACGAGCCCAGTTCTGAAAAGCATCAAGGTACATTACTCCATGCTGTTAAGAAACAAGATCTGGTACAAGAAATCAAATGGAAAGTCATTCAAGTCATAGTAACACCTGATGTTAATATTTGAAGTGTAGGAGGCTGTGACATAATTTCTTGCAATCACAGTTAACATGTTAGTACTTTTCATGTTGGTTGGCTCTAGTCAACCAACAAGAACAATTTTAGAGAAACATAGTTATTTCGTTATTTTTAATTACCTAGGAATTTTTTTTTTTCAATTCTCTAGCTTTCCTATGATCTGAGACAAGCACTTGACATTTCCCGGGGCAAAGAAAAGAGTGTTTTCCTCTTAGGAATAGTCTTTTCCCTCCTTCACAAAAATCCACCTACATGTGGCCCAGTTAAAAGCTTCTGAAAAGCTGTAGTCTGCACATGCTCAGAAGGTTTGGTGATGCAAAATCTCTAAAACCTATACTCCCTAGGGCTGACAACATGGTGCACACATCTTGCCCTGAAAATAACCTGAGTATAGGGGCACCAAAGATCCTGTCTAATAACTGCTACCTGCTGCTCCAGCCAGGTAGGTGACCTCTCTCTGTTCTGAATGATGATTTACCCACTGTTACTAGACTGATAGGGCCATCAGCGCATCAAAGTGACAGATGACCATGCAATGAACACAGAGATTCCAGCTCTCATTGAGCTTTTCATATTTTATCAAATTGTATATAAAGAGAAAATTCACTCTGAGATCTATATTGGAAGATTGCTGGCAAGGCAATGCAGGCAAGAAATACCAAGTCAAGAAATAAAAGAATCATCATGCCTCTGCATTATGGAACAGTATGTAATTGTATGATATGCTATTTTTTCAAAGTCGTCCTTCACAGCACAGATGGATCCTCAACTGTGCAGCATGTTGTCATATACTCAGCACTGTCTTATCATTAGTTACCGTGTAGTCAGTATTGTATTCTCACCTCATTTTGTGACCCTAAACTCTATTCAAATCCTGCTCTGAAGATGATTAATACCGTCATAGTCATGATGCTTGCAAGTGCTTTACAAATGTCAATCAAGTAATTTTCACCACACCCTATGACTTCTGGCATTTAATAATCACTGCATTAGTGTAGGTGACCTGGCACACAGACAAACTTTAAAAAGTATCAGTCACCTTGGACTTCCATTGGCTGATTTTGCAAGTGCTTGTATTCCAAACTCCACTGTTTTGTTCTAATTTGCAGGACTGTGTGCTCAGCACTAGTATAAATCAGACTCCAGACTCCAGTCGAGTATGTAGAATGTCAGTAACATACAGTCAGTGACTGTTTATGAGGCAATTAACTAAGTAACTTACCAAGCATTATCCAAGGCTTTTGTGGCTAAAGCAGGTGTAAATCTGTATTTTCATAGATACAGCTATTCCTTTAATCATGAGCCTCTCTCTCATTATTCCTTCACTCCTTGTTCTCACTCCATACCCATGTTCTCACTTCCTTTGCAAATTTGCAGATCAGGCATGGACAGATGCCCTTGCAGTTGCTACCACAGCCTCACTACTATGTTACTGTTAGTAATCAGGTATTCATATCATGCTTCTAGCTGGTTGTGAATGCAAGAATATATGACCTGCAGGGATGTCTGATCATGTATTTCACTGTAAAAATCTGGTTCATCTCCACCTCTCAGTCCTGTCAATCAAGTAAGCCTGGAACCACAAAAGTCAGGGCTGGAGAGGAGCTTAGGAGATCCTTCCCCAAGCTTCCTGGGCATGTCCCACAGATGTTTGTCTAACCAGTTCCTAAAAAAAGGAATTCTCTCTACTGAATTAATTCTTGTGTTAAACTATCATTACTATTGTAACACTTCTTCAAATTTTCCGCCTAAATTGTTGGTCCTTAGTTCAAATTCCAGCCTCAAGTGCTGACCAGGTGAGGATGGACTTCCATGAGTAACATGGAAACCGGTTCTGTAATTAAAAGATTATCACGCACTCAAGGAAGGAAAGATTACATAGGTAACCTGAGATCTGTACTTTTGAGTATATGACTTTGAACTCAAAATAACTTTTCCTTAGTACACAGTTACTGTGGGAATAAAATATTTTTTGGATATTTTTAATGTTTTTTGCTTTTCCTCAATATTTAACCTTTTCCTCTGAAATATTTTAAAAGCTAATACAAAAACAGTCAAAAAAGATGAAGAATTAGCATTGCTTAGGTTGAGCTTGGGAACTTAAAATTAGACAAACTACCTTTTCTACTGACCTAGAGCAGCCTGATCTAGTGGAAAGTGTTCCTGCCCAAGGCAAAGAGGACTGAAACTAGATGATCCTTAAGGTCCCTTCAAAACCAAACTATTCTGTGACTCTAAACAAATCAATCTTCTAGCAGCAACAGTTTATTTAAACCAATTTTCAAGCTACAAATTATTCGGACTACAAAACAAACACTATGTTTTTGTTTTGTGTGAAATGGCATAGAAGCAGTTTATGGGAAAAAAAAAAAATATTCCAAATGCAGGTCCTCCTCTTCAGGATTCTCTGTGAAGACTCCAACCCCAAGAGGTGATAAATGACATTTAGTACTGGCCCACATCAGTAGCTCTAGCTGTGGAGCAGTAGACTACTTTTTGTCATTTTGACTACAGATGGAGGACATCCAGCTTTCTCTTCAGTCTTAACTGAGAATATACCGTCCTGAACAAGAATGTAGGCTATGGAAACTTTCCCCTGCCGAAGAGGAATCAATTCTCCAGTCCAGAGTACTGAAAGCATTGAGCAAAAAACTGTGCCTTTCTATCTATTCCTCTTTCCTTGGACCATTTTAACACCTGTTATATATATCAGGAATCATTCACATAATACATAAAAAATAAAATACAAGAAAAACATCCGCATGTTTGTGCAATGTGCCTCACATCATAGACTTGTTAGATCTTTTTCAATAAGGCATTAGGAATAGGTTGAATTAAGGGGTGGTATCTAAAATGTCTGTATGGGACATCTGAGAACAATCAGGGAGAAAACACTCTGGTCTCAGAAATTTTAAGTGAACTTAAAAATAAGCTCTCATTTTTTCTTTCTGTATTTCTCATTACACCAAGAAGTTTAACTTGGGAGCACGGACTCTCTGACATTTTGAAATTTAATCCTAAATGAGATTCCAGTCAGCCCCATGAAAATAATCAGATCCAATCAAATGCAAAAGGTGTGACCTAAAATACCAAAATAAAAACTGTTGCTATGAATTCCCTTGCAGATAACACAGTAGGAATTGGTCATCAGATCACAACTCGATAAGAGCAGCAGACAGCAAGTAAGCAAAGGCACTGGAATGGAGAAACTAAGTGAAGGTGGTATAATGAGAGGAAATTAAATGTGGTCAAGTCTGGAGAAACTCCAGGGACATTGCAACAAAGATTCTAAAAATAGAAATACAAACGAAAATTAAAAACATGACGAAACTTTTGATCTACAGAGCCGCCTTAACGGCATTTGTATGTCAAGAATTTCAAGAGGGCCAACCCTAAAGAAAGCCTAGAGCATGTGTCTGAAAAGAAAGTTCAAGCATTCAAAAACGTGAAAGGAAAATGGTAACTCTTCTTCTGCAGTATTGATCAGCTGGCCTGGAATTCCTGTGGGCCAATGTAGGCATGCACCTTGTTCACACCTGGCTCTGAGTTAGTTTCTTGACCAAAGATAAACTGGTACTTCTAAGATACTACTTATCCTAAAGCAGACATTTGAAACAGGTTAGATGAACTGCCCTGTAAAAATGTCAGTTTATCTCTGCTGGCTGTACGGGGAGGTGTGATTGAGCAGGTCAGCCTAAGCTGTCCATACTGTACACCTCTGAAGAGAGGCAAGTTGTATCCCACTAAAAGAAGACATTGTTTTCATGTGAATGTTATGAAATGCATGCTGACTTGTTGAGAAATCCAAACAAATTTTCATGAGGACTTACCCTGAGGGTTATTGACCGAGGTGGTTTCTGAGGAGGATCTTCGTGAAGCCTGTCTCCCAAAGATGCCAGAACACGCTTCCGGTGGCCAATCAAGCTAATTTTTAAGACCTAAAATAATATAAAGAATACCACATTAAAAGAACACATAGCAATCATTAATAAATGAAGATCCATTCAGAATGAAGCCGTTTTCTCTTTAAACCTTTTAACAAGTTAGTCCTCTTGATAGGCTGAGCAGACAGCAGTGCGAGGCAAACAATCAGCAGAGAACATGAGAGGTGAGATCAGAGGAAAAACCTCTGTAAAATGAAGGAAGAAACCACAGCAGGTACAGATGTGGAAAGCTGAGAAAAAGTAGACTTAAAAATGAGTAAAGAGAAAATAAAAATGAAACAAAGAGAAGGCAGCAGGACAGAAAGACAAAAAAGGGAAGAGGGCAAGGAGACTGGAAAAGGAAATGTAGAGACACAGGCAAACAATGAGTGATGAGGATTAAAGTTAGGGATGGATGAAGTGAAGAATGCTTAGAGGGGGCAAGAAGGGAAAAAAGAAATACAATGAATATATGTTATTACTTTTATATCTATTCACTATGACTTTCACAGGTAATCTCCAAACATCACATACAGTTTGCATGCATTATCATGTAGAATCATCCTTGGATGGATCACAGGATGGACAAAGAGAATAAGAAGTTCTATTACTTTTATTACACTCTATAAAAAAACCCCCCTGTTGCACACGAACATGTCCATCAGTGGATACGTTCAAACACCTCGTGGTTGTCTAAATTCCAAGAATGGCACCAGAAAGTCGTTCCAGATTTACTGCAACTACTCCTCATTTTTATTTCTCTGTATCCATACCACATACAAAACCATCATTGCTCTCAGGAAAACAGGGAGAAGAGAAGCAGTGAGTTAGAAACTTTAAGTATTAGTAGGGAAAAAATCGTATTTCAATGCTATTCTTTAATGGTTACAATGGCTGTAGTGTAAAGAGTGTAAAGGAGCCTGAATTGTAGCAGCAAGCCTCTGCTCTGAAAACAGCAGTGTCCTTACATAACTCTTCCAGACTGTATATATGTTTTCATACACCAGAGCTGCCTCCATTCCCTCTCAGAAAACAGTACTTCCCACTATATTTAGGACCACTGTGTGTCAACACCCTTCAGTTGAAAGGAAGTTCTTGCTCAACCTAGAAAAAGTAATAGTCCCCAAAAAAACCTGCAAATGCTACATCTTAAGTGAACAACTATCTCAGCTTAAGCTGTAGCGCTAAGAGCCACCATTCATGAAAACAAACAAAACCCAAATCCCAACAACTCCCTTACTATCTCTCTTAGATCCAGTATCTCAAAATATGGTATAGCAGCATGCTGTCATTATTCTGGTATCCATCCCTATCCATCCATTATCCTGCCTGTCCGTGGGCACATGACTTTGTCCATGCTTCCTCTTCTAGATGTCTCTGTGCTATTTGACACTGTTGAACATCAAGAAACTCTTGTATGCCTGCATCTACAGATGGGCCATGACATGAAGCAGACGGAGGCGTTCCTCCAAGAGGCAGCTTACAGGGGTGTTGCAGACCCTGCAGCTCAGCAGCAGACCCAAGCTGCACAGTCCCATAAACCAGCTTGCTATGTGCTACCCCTTTTAGTCTAAATCTAGAGAAGCACAAGTGAAGCTGAGAAAATGCATCACAGAGAAATGCCTGAGGCATGCAAGAGACTTAGTTATGTATTCTGTTTACATTGAGTGTTAAACAGAAGGGTGCACGGTTTATCCCCGTATTTAACTATATGAAACACGTGAATGAACTACAGCTGCTTTAAGCATTACTCAAGTAATGCACTTCAGTGAACTTGCTTCTTTCATAATGCGTCCCAATCAACAAGATCATTTATCCAGAGATTTTTAAGCCAAGCTACAGTTTTTGCCTTGTTTCAAGGTCCTCAGCACTCTGACTGCCTTATTAGCTGTATCAAACAACACAAAGCAATTCTCTTTGACTTCACAGAGCTGAGTTGAGCAACAGAAGAGAAAAGGACGAGAATCTTGAGAGACTATACAAATAAGAGATCAGCAGACAGGTCTAAATGGCTAAATTATTTTTAAAACTGTGCTTAATTGCAAAGTAATGCAGATCTTTAAACACCATATGCACTGCTAAGCTTATTCCACCTTTTGTTTTTCCATTATAATGGTGGTCATCCCAAATCTGAAGTGGGAGGGATTTAATGATGTAACCTACAGAAACATATGGTCTTCAGTCAACTGCCACGTGCATGCCAGTTTCATGTGAAGCACATACTCTGTTAACTGAGGACAGCTGTATTCCTCTGGAAATGACTCTCTAGCAATTTTCTTATTTGGAAAACCCATTACTCAACTTATAAAATACTGTTTTCTGAAACACTTCTATATTTGAGTTATGAGAGTTTAACAAATATCCTGAAACTCCAGAAACTTGTCCTGTGATAGATTATATTTGACAGTATTTATCAAAAATGTCAAATATCACAAATTTAGGTCAACAGCATGGAATGGTACAGTTGCCTAAAGCAGTATCTTAGAACTATGTTAATGTTGTGTATCAGCCATTAAAAGTCTTGCTTAACCCACAAGTTAGCTTCCTGTGAATAATTTCTACATGCCAGGTAACGGCAAACACAGTAATACTGAACTAACACTGGGTAGGGACAGGCCATACAACGCACCCAAGTGCTATGCAGTGAAGCATTTTGTCAAATGGATTGTAGCCTACTTGGTACACAAAAAAGAAATAAGTTTTGCAGCATTGCTGTAAGAATCAGGAACATTTCATGAAACTGTTCAGAGTTGCTTAAGGCCCCCCACAGCCTGCTATTTCCTTACTGTGACAAAAGTAAAAAAAAAAGCATGTCTATGACATGCTTCTTTCTACATCGACAACAGAAAACCCGAGACAAAAATTATACAACTCCATCTCATATATTTGATTATATTTGATGTTGTAATAAAATTAAAGGAGCATGGAGCAAGTCATTTGTCCAAAAAACAAATACATGCACACAAATTTAATCTTATTTTTACCTCTATATTCTGCAATGATTAGCATACAAAATAAAATTCCAGTGGGAAATATAAGAAATCCACAAATATAACCAATGTAACACTTTGCATTTAGATTTTTGGCTTAGTTGACAGATGTTTCAAAAAACACATGTAGCCCAATAACTCCCTGATGACTGTGTACGTGTAAATGCTGGAATTAACAAGTTATTCCATCTAAAAATAAGTATTATTTCTGCAACATTCTTCTGCTGGATCTTTTCTTCTAATTGAATAATAATCTCCAATACTGTACTGATATAATTATTATACTTCTTTTTATAGTAGTATTACAAAGATTACAGAAATTCAAGATATTGATTCTCTTTCTTTTGGAATAATCCGGAAAGTTACTACAGGGACTAAAATGAGTACTAAAATCAGCACAAGTGGCCTGGACTAAATGTGTAACAGCAATCAAACACTAGAAACCAGCTACAAAATTAGAGAGTGATAAGAACAGTACTAGTGATTTTACGATAGCAGTATCAGACACTTCAGAATTTGAGAAAAAAAATGGTAAATGAAAGACAAAGTGGGATCTTCCTATTTCTACAAATTAATGGCCCAAAGCACTTGCTAAATTATTTATTATTAACCATTTTACTGCTGGTCATACTGGAATAAACTCCAAGGTATCTGGAATTCCAGGTGAAGGATACATTTGGCTACTACCCCTTGGCTTCCATAATGCAGATCCATAGGACTATATCCTAAAATATGGCAATACTCAGAACACCTGAGTTGAGCCCAGACCAACCAGTAAAGCTCATTTGATCATCATGGCTGGTTTAACTGGAAATTTCGAAAAGGAGTAAACATAATTGCTGTATAAATTCTCAGCAAGAACCGTACAAAATTTTACAAACTATCCATAGAACTGCTAGAACACTCACACAGTTAACAGTTAAAAAACCCCACACAAACAAAACCCATGAAACAAACAAAAAAGGAAAACAACCCACCTCTATATCATATATATACACACACAAGACTACATGGTGTAATGATCGACATATTTTGAAAATGAAATATAGCTGAGTCAGCTGTGATACTTACACTGAAAGAGGACAGGTTTAGCTGGTTTTAGCTATTAAGAAGAAATTCTTTACTGTGAGGGTGGTAAGGCACTGGAACAGGTTGCCCAGGTAAGCTGAGGATGCCCCTCTCTTAAAGTGCTCAAGGTCAAGTTGGATGGAGCTCTGTGAAATCTGTTCTAGTGGAAGGTGTCCCTGCCCATGGCAGGAGGGTTGGAACTACATAATCTTTAAGGTCCCTTCCAACACAAACCACCCTATGATTCTATGATATTGAATGCCCAGTGGCCTGCCAATACCAGACACAGCCAAATCCAGTGAAATTGCATTAAACTTCTACTGCATTTTTCACATATGGATACTTTAGGCTCCTTCTCATCACATTGGAAAGAGAAGCTCCAAAGGATCCTGAAGGCCAAGAGGCTTGCTGCAACTTCTCTGGTGTCCACATTGCAGGGGAAGCAATTGTTTATTATGCCTATGAGGAGATTTATAAGAGACCTATTATTTCATATCATAAAGATATGATATAAGCATCATAATTCTCCGGAATTAATTATCCAACTGGAAACAGATGTTAGTTGTCTTAGTGACAGCATTTCACAAAAGCAGATGGCTGTCATACAATTCCCATTTATATATATAATCATGAGGAATCGATGTTTGTTTGGACTCCACTACTCAAATAAATAATTTAGATGCAGATTTCCATTTCAGGGTTCTGAGAAAGCAAAGGCCAAGAGTCTTCTCCAGGTAAAGAGGTGTTACAAGGCTGTTCAGCCATTGTCAGCCCAGGTCAGATTGAGGTAGGTGAGAATTCAATATTTTTTGCAGAAGTTCTCAGGACAGACTTTGGCACTTCCAAGCCTTTTTTCATCATTAAAGTGTTTTCCAAATTTTCATTAGGTTAAGAATTGGCTGACTTAAAGTATCAGGTGCTAGTACTTTTAGCTCCACTATAGATTAAAAAAAGTAACCGTAATTTTGTGCTTTTCATCAATAACCATTATCATCTCAGTGGAAAAATATCAATTTAATATTTCATTAATAAAAATTAGGAAAATGTAATGAAACAAGACCTAGCCAAAACTTAGAGCTAGTCACCTTGCCTCCTGAGGATGTGTCTCAGGCTACATGTTGAACTGCTTTTAAAAACAATTTTTTAAATTAAGAAGTAAAATCCATGGCCTTTTAAAAAATAAATCTCAGTTCAATCTTTTTACAAGCCTCAGATGCAGTGACAAACATTACACATGTGCATCTTTATCACATTAGGCTCAAAACCCCATAAATCAGAAATCCTTAAAATCTATTATACATACAAACACCAAGATTGTTACAATAATGATTACCCTATTCTAAAAGACAAGGCTAAAAATATTGTTTATGTGAAAAATGGCAAGTACTAAGCAGGTCTGCACATAAAGTGAAAACATTCCTTCTGTTTTTATAAGTAGTAAGTAGAAAAAATATTAAACAGTTAGAAAGGTGGAATACATTCCCAAGTTGAATCCTAGAGGATAGACTGTTACTTCCACTGGGGATTTCCATTTTCATTTGTGTGTTGAGCTAATGACAAGTCCAGTTACCGGTTCAATCAGGTTTGGAGAATGTGTGGTCACAGAGACCAGGAGTATTACTCCATAAGGTCATCAGTGTCAGTCATACAGTACTATGAGAGAGCAACTGCAGTTCCAATATGTTATCCCACAGTATTTTGCAGAACTATCTACACAGAAGATAAATTATAATTAGAGTTACTAGTACTACAACACATTTTGTAATGAGCTAATAATTAATTTATTTTTAATAGGTAATTATCCGCAAAGCATATTAATCTGTACACAAGCATGAAATACAGCTCATGTAATGAGAAATAAGAGACAAAATACAAATCTCCATAGAAAATTTTAACAGCTCTAAGATTGATCCTTTTTTCTGACTTCGATTCAATTTCAACACAGACTTAATTCCAAGGAAAAGGAAGAAAACCCCAAACATTCAAGCCCATTTAAAGAATGGGTCTTTTGTCTACTAAATAAATAGCTTTTTTCTTTTTTAAAGCCCTCTAATAGCATACAGTAATGAATGTTTTT
Source organism: Serilophus lunatus (assembly GCA_013399895.1). Taxonomy (NCBI): domain Eukaryota; kingdom Metazoa; phylum Chordata; class Aves; order Passeriformes; family Eurylaimidae; genus Serilophus; species Serilophus lunatus. The sequence continues at coordinate 599,015 of VXBA01003872.1, forward strand.
ATAATATCAGAAGAAGCAAACAGCCATTCACTGCTTGGAGTAAAAATGTAAATTACTCTAGCTCACAGTTACAACCAACGCTGTCATGAGAAGGTGAGCTCTGTAATATGGGAATGGTACAGCTAATTAAAAAGATATTAATATATTAGAATCGAAAGTAAATTGTTTACTTTGACATCATGCAATTATATATTCTGACAAAAGTTGCAGTAAAAATAGTGAAAAGCCTAAGATGGTGTTAAATATCTTCTCCTAATACTAGAATTTAATGAAAGTCTCTCTATGTTTTTTTTTTTAAATTATCAACACCTTTTAGATACACAGTGACTGCAGAAAGACTGTCTTCAACATACAGAAAGAAAAGCCAAACATTGGACAGAAGAACCTGAACTGAGGATCAGAACAAATGTTGTTAAGAAATGCCATTCAGAACACATTTGTTTTCTCAATGTATTTGTAAGTTACCAGATGTATGCATAAAGACCTAATTAGTTTTACATCACAGTTAATTCAGTAAGACTACTTTTCTGTGTTGTAAAACATTCACATTCAAACCATCGATTCGACTTTTGAGTATCTGGTTCAAGCCAGATCTATGCAAACAGACTACCTATGTCTTCATCCAGGCTGTGCTATCACAGAATCACAGGTATCATTTAGGCTGGAAAAGACCCTTAAGATCACTGAATCCAACTGTAGAACTAAAAACTGCACCATGTCCCTAAGTGCTGCCTACATCTTTTAAACACCTCCAGGAATGGTGATTCCATTGCTTCCCTGGGCAGCCTGTTTGAATGCTTGACAACCCTTTTGGTGAAGACATTTTTCCTAATATCCAAACTAAACTTTCCCCTTGCATAACTTGAGGCCATTTCCTCTCATCCTGTTCCTTGTAACTTGGGAGAAGAGATCAACCCCCACCTGGCTACAACCTCCTTTCAAGGTGTAGAGAGAAAGCAGGTCTCCTCTGAGCCTCCCTAACTCCAGTCTAGAAATTCCCAATTCACTAAGCTGCCCCACACATGTGCTCCAGATGCTTTATCAGCTTTGCTGCTCTTCTCTGGACATGCTCCAGCATTTTATGGAGCAGTTCATACAGGACATCACATACAGCAATCCAAAATTCACTTATCCCTGATAGCAATACATATCCCAGAGTTACAAACTTGATAATTCATTATTGTTCTACCGCTAACACATGTATTTACCCATTTTTTAAGGGGAAGATTAGTAGAAGTATCATAATGATAAAAATTTGAAAAGCGTTTGTAGACTTTGATACAAGAGTCATCACTGGGAATGTCAACAATCCACTAGTATGAACTGACAGCATGATGATAAAGCCACAACTCATCCCAATTCACTGCCAAAATACGGGTGAATTGTCCTGCAAGTCTCATGAAAACTGCATGAAACTGCTTGCTTAGAACCAAGACCTGCAGAAAGAAATACCAGGGCTTGGCCAACAGAAGTGTGCTGGGCTGGCTGCAGAGCAGGGGCAGCTGCAGCAACAACCTCCCAGGAATCTCACACCAGGGATCCCAACTACCTTAAAAACTGACCTGGGAGGAGGGCAGGGAGCAGCTCTCTGTATGGGCAGCTCCTCATCTCCTTTTTTCTTTGACCACAGAAACGCTAATGCTGCCACAAGGGGCAGGAAAATATGACCAAGGACAGGGGAAAGAGGAAGAGGTGCAAATTTCATTTTCAGCAGCTGCTTGTGCTTACAACAGTGCAAGCTAAACATGAGATGCATCCACCACAGTGAATCTGCAGCTGCTTTCACACCAGACCAACCAGAAGAGGGCAGCTAGCATAAAAAAATAAATTTGTAAAGAAACCTAAAGTAAACACTTTAACAGAAACCATGGCCTATGAGCTTATACATTTTAGTACTCAGCAGTTAATAAATTTAGTTTTCTAGTTTGTCTGACAGGTGTCTGCCATTTTCTCCTTGAGGACTAGAAAAACGTGTTAGAGGAGTAACCATTAATAGAAAAATGTTCTTCTTATTGTAACTGTTTCCTGTCTTACCAGTATCCAGTCTGGATATTTTTACCCTATTGCAAAGTGGCTGCTTAGCCTCAGCCATACCACTGTCTTTGATGGCACTTGACACACTGGAGGAAGCAAAACAATTTTGTGATATGCAGGTAATAGGCAGCATTGACTCTGTTTCTGGGTACCACATGTTATGCTGTCCAGGGATGTCACCACTATCAAGACCTTAATTTCATTAATTTACAGGAAATATGCATCTACACACATGATGTAATGTAAAGAATGTCCTCGATTATCGCTCTACCTGCACTGTAGTGGCAGACAGCTGACCAATTTCATCACTTCCTAAAAGAGTAAACCTTGAACGACAGGTATAGGTTACGGTGTGACATACAACCTTTCCATAAAAATAATAAATAAAAAATTCTTCCTAATTTTTTTCCCAGTTGCTTTTATACTATCCTGGTTTGTAATCTTTGCTCACTAAACAATTATTTAATTAAATACCAGCCCCTCTCCACCAGGTTTCATATCACTCTGCAACTTCATCAATCTAATCCTTTAACACCAAATAGAAGAAGCTGCTATATATATATATATATATAAAAACTACCAATTCATCTCAACTCCAGCTACCAGTAACCTGGTATTTTCTTTCAGGTAGTTTGATTGGTCAGCATACTTTAAATAAATTAAGAACTCTAACAACTAATCTACATTCAGTTTGGATTGTGATGCTGCTTGTCAGATTCTGAACCCCAAATCTTGTACATTTTCCAATTACATAATAAGGGTCTAAAAAAGCTATTAGTTCTCCCTTGTATCCTTGCTTCGTATATATCCTTAACGTTGTCACAATAGTATCAATGCTACTACTATCTTAAAAAAAGGCAGTGGCCACCATGGCAGAGCAGAATCATACATCACAGGCAGAGACAGCATCATCCTGTACTTTGACTCTTAATCTGTGAGGAGGAAGCACCGTGGGTGGGAAAGAACAGGCTCTATAAGCACAGCAGGATGGCTGGATTAACTCTGCCAGGGGCAGCAAGGGGACAGCAAAAGTGTTTCTCAAAATATCTTTTTCTTTTATGCCTTGAGGTAAAAGAAGGAACACCATCAAAAAGTGGGGTTACAAAAGGATACAAATAAAGTAGCAAAAATATTCATCCATCAATAGCTCAAGTAAGTTCTTCCCATGTGGTTCTGAGAAACATGACAAATTCCAACAGAAAAGATTATTGTCTGCATGATTTGAGATAAAATGAAACCACAAGGCTGTTCAGATCATACACATCTTCTTATGCAGCTTTCTTCATTAAACATTCAACATTAGTCTGGCTTAAGAAGGAAACATTTTTGTACATAACCAAATTAGAACAAAGCAAGATGTACTGAAGAGCTCTCCAAACAGGAGGCTGATTTTGTACTACAGTAAAAAAAAAAAANACTCCACGTTAACAGTGAAAACCAGCAAAGCTTTGGTCAACTCAAACTTCTTGTCCATAAAGTTGTTTTATCAATTAAAAAGAATATAGATGTGTGTATCTTTTTGAATTTTACAGTTTGGGCAGATCCAGTATTAATGAAGCATTCTAGCAAAATCCAGTAGTAAATAGGGTGTCATGGGAAAGGCTTTCTTGCTGCAAATTCTATTCAAATTTTCTCAGTGAAAAGGCTGCACAGGATTGATTCCTTGTACAGGGTAGTGGAACATGTTTTCCTCACCTCACTTTTTCTCTTTTTTTCTTTCTCTTCAAAGGTTCTCTTCAAAGGGAGGATAAACCTCATCTCCACAGCTCAGGTTTTGCTTCTCTTGTTCTTTACCTTAAGCCCATCCAACCCATACAATGCAGTCAGAAGAAGGAAAGACAGTTCCAAGGATCCCACTTCCTACTTTTCCCACCAGCAGTAGTAACAGCAGCAAATCCTTATTTTGCAGTGTTACATGATGGGATTTTTGGACCTGCATGAAATCAAAATGACTTAGGAGACCTGTGGGTTCACCTAACTGCAGGACAGCCACAAGGTGCAAGAAGTCAGAGGCCCTAAATCACATCTATGATGATTTCCAAACCACTCTGAATGCTGTCATGAATCTTCACAATCTGTAGTCGTGCCTTTTTATAATTCTAAATATTGTAATTTGGCAAATATCTCGGCAGTACTAACTTAACAGTTGGACTCGATCACCTTGGAGGTCTTTTCCTAACTAAATGATTACCCACTCAATCTTGAATTGTGTTTTCTGTTAATGCTTAACCTAAATTGTTACTTGTCTATCCCTTATTCTGCCCTCCTTGATTTATGAAAATAATTCATCATTATGAATAGTTTTGAACTATCTTTTGCAAGTCATTTATCATAACATACATGCAATTTTACAAAACTCTTCTACCAAGAGTAGAAATTCGTTTTCTACTCCTAATTTTTTCTAAGTGGACATAAAGAACCCAATGTATAAGCATATTATCCCAGCTGAAACACAAAGGGAACCACACTAGGGAACAGAAATCTACAAGTTTTTATATACACTCCTCTTGCTACTATGTACAACATTCATATATCACTGTCCTTTTTCTGTGTTCTGTTGTTGACTGATGTTCAATCAAATATCCAGTAGGTCTACTCCTCCTGTCCAGATTATTCCCCCTGTATATCACTATCTGAGTGATATACTCAGAGCTCATTATATTCTCTCATGTGATCTGTACTTTCAAAATAAATCACTTTCACATGTCTTCAATTAAACCTTATATAACTGATTCAGCCCATTTATGCATCGCAAAGATCACACTCTATTTTAATCCTATTTTACAAACGTTACTATAACATTAAATAATCATCCTTCAGATCAGAAATAATGCCACAAAAATGCACATTTGTTTGGGATGGCAAGTTTTGCTACAGCAAAAAGACATTAGCTTATATGTACATTTTTATCTCTTAATTTATAGCATTAGCCAGAGGCATTATGGTGAAAACAAGTAATTTTCTATACCATCTTGTCACAAACACACACTACAGTACAGATCACATTAACACACTATAAGAAATCCTGTCACGAACATTTTACACCAAATCATCACATGAACTGTGGAATCAGGAGAGTAGATTCATATGAATAACAAGCAAAGAGAAAATAGCTCTTATTATGGACAATTAGATGATAATGTAACTTACGTATTTGCAGTACTCTAATATGGGGGGTATCTTCACATGACTTAGTCTTAAAATGTATTTCTGGGTTGTACCAGAGAATTAAGTAACAGTTTTAGATTTTCAAATTAGTAGGTAAGCCTAAATCTAGCCACTGTTAATTAAGTGTAGTTTTAGAAACTACTATTCAAGCATACATCTCATTTATGTAGGTTTTTTAATTATTCCTGTAATTGTGATCCAGGTCTGGATCCAGAAAATGTAAGTCTTTTCCCATTTTAAGAATCCTGACATTTAAACTTAAAATTGTTTCTGTTGTAATAAGAACCTCTGAACCATCAAATATTTTTCGTTCATGTTTTGTGTCCCTATTTTCTTCTCAAACAGATTTCTCACAGATACTCAACCACACAAGTAAACCAAATTTCTGAACAGAATTGTAAGCAAATGACTTTTTAAAATTTAAAATATGCTTTTGAAAATTTATGCCTCTGTATCAGAAACAAAATTTCTTAAATTTTCAGGAACTTATTCTGTCTTTCACCCTAAATTTGGTCCAGTCATCTTTTATGAATGAGCACTGATTGCAAGGAATTTACCGAGTGCTGATGTACCCACTGAGCCCCTGGGAACCAGATGCCCTCCTTGGCTATGAGCCCAGAAGACAGAATCAGCACAACAGTGGTGCAGCCAGGTTTTTCCCATCAAAGTGTGGCATCAATGGACTGGGAAAAATTCTCCAGATTCTCTACCCGTGAAGATTAAAATTATACATAAATTTAACAAAACATTTTAAAATCATAGAATCTGCTGAGATAGAAGGAATCCATTAGGATCATTGAGTCAAACTCCTGGTCTTGTACACGGGACCCCAAGAATTACATCATTTGCCTGAGAGCATTGTTCCAAACACCTCTTGAACTCTGTCAGGCTTGGTGCTGTGACCATTTCCCTGGGGAGCCTGTTCCTGCACTCAACCACCCTCTGGGTGGAAACACTGTATGTACTGTCCCTTCAGAACTGCTCAGGATATGAAAATCCATACTTCAGTTTTGGAAAACAGAGGGAGCAGAGCACCCACTAGCACTGTTAAATTTCAAGATGTGTTCCCAGACACCAGCTCTGCTGGCAGAGACTGACAGAAGCTCCAGTTCAAATCCGAGATGCTGGTAGGCTGTGGATGGAGCAGTTTGGAGCACAGTGCAATGCTTCAATGCATGAAATTTCTCACCACCACTCCAGCATGCCCCTCCTGCTCGGGGCTGCTTTCCAGCTGTCCCGCAGCTCCACTGCTGCAGAACAGTGGTGCTCAGGGTCATGCTGAATGCATTGCTCTGTGCTTCATCTCTGGCACACAGAGGCATCAATGAAGACTTTCAGACAGAGCTAGAACTATAGAACACTACATAACTGCCTTTATTTAACAGATTAACAGGAAGTAAGACCTTGTACAGGCCAGGGAAGCCTCCACATCCATGCTCAGGGAAAGCAAATAAATGACCAAACATCATGTGCAAGTAATAAATTAAAACATGGTGAAAGACACTATGAGCCACAACTAAGTGTAAACTATACAAAGAATTATATCTGTTGAGAAAATAAAATGCAAATGATAAATGTTGTTAATCTGCTCCTTAACTGCAGCTACAATCAACTCAAGCTCCTGAAATAATAAGGCAAAATGGGAATTTGGAACCTACAGGAGATAAAATGAGTGCCAGAAATTTTAAAAGGATGAGTAAAACAGAAGAATAGGAAGACCAGAAAATGGGTCATTAGAGATATCAGATGAGAAATAGCTAACGGAAGGATCAACATTTTACAACAAAATTAAAAGGCAACTATTTGAAGGATATCAGTAGGTGACATCACAAGACATTTGTGGTAACAAGAGTAGATAATTTTATATGTCTCTTCTGGCTGTTTGGATAACTTTCTATTTTCATTGCAAATCCAACTTCCTTCTTTCTCCTCTGTCAACCTTGTCTCTCTCTCTTCACATCTTATTTTCAGCTCAACAGACTCCAGATTTCTTTTCCACTGCAGCTTTGCTCTAGGTCACTTTATTAATCTTTACCACCCATTACCCACCACCAAGCTCATCAATTTAATCTGCACTTGCAACCTTATTGCCACCTGATCCAGCCAACCACTGCAGAGGTGACAGGGAGAAACGACTGCAAAAGAATGATCAAAAACTGCTGACCAATGAATAAGGCAAAAAAGCCCAGGGAAAAATGGAAAGGAGGCAGCTGGATTAATAATGAAATCGGATTTGATTTAATGGCCTCCGCTTTCCTCCATAAGCAGTAAAATAACCGTGCTATAAACACTTTTAATGTATGTTTAATGTCTATTATATATGTTATTTATGGGATAACCATTCAAGGCTGCAAAAAAAGACCACCTCATTCTTCAGCACTCTGTCCTTACTTTGCACCTCTAGGATACCGCTGAAACGAAGGGAACAAACACCCACATAAGTTGCTATTCTTTCGTGGTCTGTGCAGTCTTCTGTACAAGTGGTGCTGCTAGGAGCATGGCAACCAGCTCCCCTCATCAGCTGTGACCTAGGATGACTTAGTATACTACCATACATACTATGATTGTTTAATTCTTTCTTGAGACAAAACACACAGAGAACACAGTGTTTTACCAATAGGAAGCATTTTGCAGAATGGCTGGCTATTGAATTACATTTTGAAGAATGAACTGATTTTATGAGCACAGGCTCCTGTTATGGATTATTACTTTTTTTAATTGTACGTCTAATTTTTAGATTTTTAAAATCTCATGAAATCTCTTCACTAGGATACATTTTCTTCCTGTCTAAACCAAAAATTTTAACTGTATCATGATACAAGAAATCCTAAAAAATACCAAAATTTAGTCCTGTATGTTAACATTATGTCATTTTGCTAATACATTTCATAAGCCTCAAGAACTGGCATATATGTTAACATCATCTAGGGTCAGCTTTAGCAATTTACAAGCTTCAGTGGTTCAGAATTTCGTATTTTTAAGAAAATATGGCATGTGTTTGTATCAGCAAGTTTCATCTGTCATTATCCATCTCCCTCCTACACCTTTCTAGTATAAAAACCCCTTCTGCTTGCTGACAGAATACTAATTTGGCTTCATTTAAATGCTAAAGCAGTATAGTCCAGCTATCTCATTTAAAATATGTGTAAAGCTGTGAAACAATTGACAAGCACAATGAAGAGTCTACTGTAAGATCTGCATGAAATTATTTTTCAATAGCCAAAAGCTTACACTAGCTACCTTTTATACCCCATACATATCTCTTAAAATCAGAGAAGGGCAAAGGGTAGCATTTACCTCACAGCTTGCCACTTCATACCACCTATTAAGATTAAAGACCAGGTGATATATACCCAGAATATATATATATATATATTAAAAAGTGCAAGGGCACTCACTCATTCTTTTAACTTAACATTTTTATTTGGTGTGTGCAATAAGAAAACATGCATTAACAAAGCCTGCATCAAAAATAAATGGAGAGCGGGAGGAATTTCCATATATGAAGAAAACGAAAACTCTAAATTCAGAGCCCTCTGTGGACAAGACCTGGGCTGGTGTCCCTCAGTGGTATATTCCAGTGACCAGCATTGGCAAAGCTCTCAGATCACCTTCCTCCATAAAGGCATTAAATGAAGAGTATAATGGCATGATTCACTGAGTTGATTCCAAATACTTGGTGAGCAAGTACGTGGAAATGTGTATGTGGGGTCTAAATAAATACACCCACCTTCATGTAAAAATGTGTGATGCCTGCTACCATCTTGGTACACGGATGCGTGACTGGAATGTGCAAGAGACCCGTCATACTACTGCAGCACAGCCAGCCACAACATGCCTGAGAGAGACAGAACACCAAAGCCTAGATCTGAGTAGCATCAATCTGCTCCAGGTTGTAGCAAACTGGGAGCTCAGCTTCATACTTCTGGGGTATGCAACTGAAGATTTACTCATTTAGATGTGCTCACAGAGGCTCATAGAGTCTATTTTGAGTTCAAAATCAAGGCAGCTTTCCCCCACCCTAAGCAAAAATGCAGACACAAGGTCCAGTGCAAAAATGTGCCTCACAAAAGCAGAGAAGGTACATGGACAAGTGAGATAGCAAAACCTGCTAAACTTTACAGCTGAGGCTAAGATGAGAAGAAAACACCTTTTCTCTCTAAACTTTAATTCCTGAAAGGTTAAAAAAAAATGAAGAGATTTATCAGCTGAAAATTCGACAGTGAAAATAATTTGTTTCAGAAGGTAAATATAACTTTTGTTGTGCAAATTACAAGAAGACAAGAATTATCATTGGACACACCTATATTTCTAAATATAATCATCTCATTTACAGCTCAGTATTTTAAAGAAATGAAAATGCGGAAGACCTGATCATAGTTCTAAACCTGCTTTGTGCAACAAGACTAATGCAGGACTGAGTTAAAGAGCTGACCCATATACTGAAAAATAGGATCTAAAATTAAATGGGAAAACGTACATCATTATTTTAGCTTAGCTCAAAGTTGTACAGCTAAATCTCAGTGCAGCAAACTGAAAAGTTGTCTGTACACTGCAGATTATTATGCATTCAGTGAACACACATTTAAATCACTTTTGCTATGTTACTGGCATTGAATTTTTCATGCATTTTAAAGTTGGATAAATGGTTAGGAAAATAATTCAGTAGGTCAGGCATTTCATTAACTTAAATATTAACAACAAAATCCTCCGAGCAGAATCAAAATGCACCCTCTACCCCCCTTTTTTTTTTTTTCTTTTTGCCCTTGCCTGTGGACCCATGTACTTTTTCCAGGGCAGAACACACTGAGAAGTCTCCTCAGCTTGCCAGAAGCACCAGGGTGCTAGACATCTGGGGCTGCACAACAAACATTCCCTGCAGAAACTGCTCATGTTTAGTTCCTAGGTAACCAACACTTTATCTTTTGTCTAGATTTAAACTTACATTCTTGGTCCAAGGCGCCCTGTTCTGCAAGGAACTTTTGCTTTGCAAGAATTTCTGAATGTACACTGAATATCAACGCTTTAAGCATACATAGATTAAAACTTTGATAGAACCTAAAATACTTCCCAGAAGTTTACAGATTACCTGCTTGCAATGACCTAATGCCAATAAAAGAGTCTCTTTCAAACAACACTTATTGGTAACAAGAATGAGAACCCTTTTTCTCGATGTCAATGTCGAAATGTCAAAATACCAGTGACTGCAATGAAGCCAGTGTCTCAGTTGGACATGCTGTACTCCAATAAAACAGGTACTGCACTGCATTGCAGAACTGAAAAGGATGGGTACAGTTAAAATGAAATGCTAGAAAGAAAGCTGACTGTGTAAAAATAGTATTTTCTTATTCAGCAGACCTACCCTACAAATGTATTCAATCTCATAGCTTCTTATACTCACAGCTAGAAAAAAATCCCCTAGGATTACTTTTTATTTCCATTTCAGAGATGGCACAGTTATGGTGAGAGTAAGCAGATCCTGTTTATGTCTCTCACTCTTGTGATTTCATCATGAGTCTCAACAAAGTCTATTTTCCTTCCAAACTCACAAACTTTTTGGAATCTCAGCTTTTGTTAGGAAGATAAATGCACAAGTTTCATGACTGCACAGACAGATTGAATTATCATATAGGATGGGGAAATGAGAGAATTTGTATGGTTGCATTTTTCCAATTCTGCTCTGTGAAGGGCTCTGTTGAGACTTGGGTGTAAAGGACACTGCTGTTAGTGCTAATCCTCTCCTCCCCACCCACAGATTCAGCATGTAAAATTGAGGCAGATCTGAGACAACCTCGGGACAACCTGCAGTTTTCATATCTCTTCTTCCTCTTCAGAAACTTCATCCATGTTGTTAGTAGTAAAAAAGAGCCAAAGATCTGCTCACCCCAGCCACAACACCAGCAATATACAAGTATAAGAATCAGTTGACAGCAACTTTTACTAATAGTTGCTCTTGATCTTATCTTGTCAACTCTCAGCCTTTCCAAACTGCTTTGTTAAAACCCATATTTTACTACAGCAGAAGCCTACAAGGAGCTAAAGCATCTCAGGTCTCAAGGAGAATGATACCTATTGTGGAATGAAGAGAACTGGATGTATCCCATTTGGTAAGACTTGTCCTTGCATGTCAGGCATTTAGGACTTCTATCACTCCATGGCAAACTAAGAGAGAAGACACAGACCAGCAAGATGAAATGAAAAAGGGCAGAAAACTGAACACCAAATGAGTTTGGAACTGAAGAGCAGGGAGCAAAGTACATGTGCTCAGACATGGCCTTCCACTTCACTCAACAAGTAAGAATAGGGTAGAGCAACATGATTTAAGAATAATATGTAACATATTATGCTTTATTTCACAGCATGCTAAAAAATGATTAAAGAAATGTGAAGAAGAATAAAAGACTTGCTCTTTGAGCTTTACTTTCAAATACAGCAATGTAACACAGAACCATTCTGATATGCAGCTGTATGCATCACTTCTATGCCTATTATCCAGCTTCTTAGAAAAATTAAGTTCAAACCTACACATTTTATCTTATAACAGCAGCACAGGTTTTGTAGAGAGCTTATGAATGGTAAAACATGAATTTAGCACAGTGAAAACACGGTCCAAGCTCAGCAGTCTATTCTCGTTGCTTTTATACACTTCTAGTATTCTGGAAAGTTACGTAGAAGCATTAAGAGTAGAATAGATTCCTGTGAAATGAGCTCACAAATTAATTTAAGAGAGGCAGAGCAATGAGTAACTTAATTCCCTGAGCCAGAAGCATGCCATGCTGGAGTGTCACAGAAGGATATACAGCATGTGCTTCTGTGCACCCACTTTTCAGTAGACCCGTGTAATTTATTAACCTGACAGCAATGCCATACATACCCACAGGCTCTTCCTAACCCCCCTCCTGCCCATCAGCATGCTTCCACAGAGAACTGCCAATGAGACTGACACAATGAAAATGCAGTGGTTTGGCTGCTTTTCAACCCTCTATATACCCCGGAGACACAAGGATTACTTATTATTAGCAATTAAGAAATTTAATCCACTACCCTACAATGCATATGATCAAGCTTATTGTACTCCAGTGAGTCTTATCATAGTATAAATATCAGGTTATAAGCCTCTTTTTTAATGCCTTGACTTTAATTTTATAGTCAACCCTCCCTGTTGCAATGTGGTCACTTCATTCTGTACTGCTGATAGCGTGTGGCTCTTGAGTTATTGAATAATGCAAGTTTATGTTTCTACCAGTGCAGAGGCAAAAGAATACTAACTTGATTTCTCTTTCCTATTTTCTTTTCAACAAATGCAAACCTGAAGCACGCATGGATTAACTGATAAAACTTGAGGCTGCAGATAAAACTTGGCATACTAACAGGAATGAAAACCACATCTTCTAAATCCTCATGCCATACTTTATTCATAAAATCATCCTGGCTTTACTTGCTGTATCCACACAATCAGAATGGGTGAAATAAGAGCCATTAAAAAACATCTATTCTGTATGCAGTCTAGCCAGGCACTGTAAGAAGTGGTTCTTCTGTCTGCAAGCCTAAAATCAGATGTCCCACAGTTTTCTTATACTCTTCTTTGTTCTTTTAAATTAATGGTGATATTTATGAAAATAACAACATTCTTTCTCATGGACTGCTAGTTTAGGTGAAAAATTATTATGGTTACATAAGTGACATTGCATTTACTGATCAGAAATACAAAGAAAATCCCAAACATTAGTCTGGCAAGCATTAATCCTTGTAAAAAAAGTGAAATCCGACTAAAAGTATGTGAAAAAGCAAAAGTGAATTTTTAATGTAGCAGTCTATCACATCACTCCACAAGCTTCCATCTCAGGTAGAAGGCATATTTATCTGCCTTTGCCTTCCCTACCCACTATATAGCAACATGTACACTAAGGAACTCTTTCCCACAAACTGTAACATCCTGATCAATCCAGCTCCTCTGTGGCATATGCTTTTCCGTTGGGTAGAAGAGTGCCAGGTGCTGGTGCCTCTTGTCTGTCAGGCTGCACTACTGGAGGGCACTTAGCACAGGGAGGAGACCAGTATGAGAAGCTCCCTGAAACTGAGCGAGTGCTTTCACCTAAGCATTCACCATACAGTGACTTTTTCTAAAGAGGCAACTGGTGATTGACATGTGGCACCAAGAGCATAAATAACAGTACATTTCCCTATGGATTTTCACTTATGTCTCCACGGTCTTTATCTTGACCCATATCAGAACCCCTCCTCTCTCTCTCTTTTTCCTCTTAATATTCCCAGCTTCCTCAATCCTCACAGTAATTTCAGCTTCCCACCATGGCTCCAATATTCCTTACCTGCGATTTTTCCCACCCTCATCAGTGCAAGCCACAGTATTCCCACCAAAATGAGGATATTAAAAGGGTTCTATCTACTCACTTCCATTAATACTGTGGGAACCTAACACCTCTGAAAGAAATCATTTTTCCAGCTCAAATATCCAACCAATTTGAAAGATTGACAGAAAAATTGCAAAACTATACTGCTTTAGGTTAAAAAGTATTCTCTGAAAGGAAACTTTAATGGAGTAAATCAATGACGAAAATTCTAAAACATGCCTTTTAATAATAATTATAGCTCAGAGCAAGAAGCTCAGATCTTATTTCTTATGTAACTTCACATAACTGCAGTTATTTAATCACTGTTCACCTTATCAAATAAAAGTATCATGCTACTGTCAATACTCTTTTGCTACAAACAGAAATGTTAAAGCACTCCAAATTTAGATTCAACTCCTCCCTTCAGCAGCAATAAACAAAATTCAGTGAAACAAACTTAAGCTGTCCACTCCTGTCTAAATGATGTGACATTCCTAGAGAGTGAATGTCATTCTGTGGTCATGTCAGAACAGTGATTAATTAAGCAACTGCCTTCAGTGATTCCTCTCACCTGAATATGCACATCCAGGGTTTATACACAGAATTCTTTTGACTCAGATTGGAGCGATCTGAGGCTTAGGACAAGCAAGGATGAGATTGATTTCTGAGTTTGTAACACACCTGTATAAACATTTTCAAGTATTCTGAAATTAGAAAAAATCCAGTTCCTTCATGATTTATCCACTGAGGAAAGCATTGTTATCAAAAGAGCCATACAGATAATCATCTATTCAGTGGAGAACCAAGTTGTCAACCTGGGTGTCCAAATAACAAAAACATCAAGCAGGGCAATGCTATTCTCAGTCAGTCTGACTATTATGACTGAAGAATTTTAAACAGCAGTGAAATGAAACATAAAGCTCACTAAATCTGGGGAGTTAAGGAAGTTCTACAGTTTATGTTAATATGCCTCTTTGTGATGGCAATGAACCAAGGATTCTCTAGATGGTCCCGGTGCCAAGATACATCCCAGGCAGCTGCTCACCGAGCCCCAACACTCTGCAGCTAGATGCTGCCAGAAGAAGTGAAACTTCTGAAAGTGAGATGAGGAAGACTGGACTGGTAGTGACCAAATTTGGATGCATAAGTTCCCTTAATGCACAACTTTAACTTGATGGTACAGGAAAATGTAAAAATATTTATTTCCTCTAACTTCAGGATAACAGAATTGTATATACTGAAGGCCTTATAAAGCAATGGTTCTAAATACCTTCCTTTGGACAATCCACAGGAACAGTACCATCCTTGTTTGTCCTCTTGACTCATGCCAAAGTACAACTGCTTGTTTTTTTACTGCGGCACCCATTTTCTCTCATTTGTCCTTCTACACTTACAGATATAGAAATAGCTTTCTAAATTTTAATCTTTTTAAATCTCTTGTGCTTCAACTTTTTTTCTTTTCTGTAGCTTCTTGGAAAGCCAGATATGGCAAGAGTACCGTTTTGCCTCTTTATTTACTCCTTGTCTTTGCTGAAATCAAAGCCAAAGGATCAGGAATATTTTAGTTTTTAAGACTTTGTTAGAGGTCTAAGGGAAAATGTCAGGTATGATACAATATACAAACTACAACAAGCAGCAACATGTTACCAACAGCTGCAAATACTTCTCAGCACAGGTGATGTACATCCAGATCAACTTTGCCATTTCTATTGTCCTGGTTTTGTGGGTCCATCAACTGTCCTCGTAGACTAATCTTGTTCTCCATCACAGACTGACAAACCTTTAATTCTATTTGAATAAAGCAGGATCTCGCTTTGCAGAAAAACTACAAAAAAAACAACAAAAACCACCAAACCAAAACAACTTCAACAAACCAAACTGAACGATCAGGAATACAGATAATAGCCTTTTTAAAAGTAAAACCACCAGGATGAGAAAACCGTTGTATGAGTGGAGTGGAGGTGAACTGCAGCTTTCTGAAGCAGTACATGAATGTCTAGAGCCGAAGTTGAAAGTTTAACCAGTAAACTTGCAGATTAAAAAGATTTGCAGCAGCTTAAAATTGACTGACACGAGAAAAAGTTTAATGTTTGCTCTAAAAGTAGAAGAATTATACATGTGATTTATTAAACTTCAGTCCTTGCAAGAAAGAAAGGTGTCAAAAATTTAAGCAAGGGTGATCCAAATTGAAGTGGAGAACCAGGCACTGATCTTATCTCTGGTGACCAGTGACAGAACCCAAGGGAATGGCCTGAAGCTGAGTCATGAGAGGTTTAGGTTAGATATCAGGAAAAGGTTCTTCATCCAGAGGGTGGTTGGGCACTGAAACGGGCTCCCCAGGGAAGAGGTCACAGCATCAAGCCTGACAGAGTTTGAGAAGTGTTTGGACAATACTCTCAGGCACTTGGTGTGATTCTTGGGGTTGTCCTGTGCAGGACCAGGAGCTGGACTCAATGATCTCTGTGGGTCCCTTCCTGAGGATAACTGAGGATATTCTAGGACTCTATGAATCATACTAAAAAAATGTTCAGCCTTATCACATTCACTAATTCAGCCAATATTGGATATAACTTTCTTCTGAGTCAATATGCCTTCCATCATCCTGAAAGAACAACTGTTCTTCAGTGTGACCACACAAATCCTATTCCATGCACTCAGACATTGTCTTCCTATAACCATAAACAGCAGTGAGATCGGGTTAATACATCTCATATAACAGACAGAGGTGAAGATGTTTACCTGACTAAGAGTAACCTGACCTAAGAGGAGCATCAAGTTGATAGGGAATCCACTAGGACTGTATATGCTTCCCTTTCACAAATAACAGCAAAACTGAACAAGATGAGCAGCAGTGAAATTTTGGTCATCCGGCACTACCAAGTCAGTCATTGTGCCAGCAATGGAAGCAGGTGGCATTAGCATTTGCTCTGAAGGCGATTCTGACCATTCTGAATTTCCAGACTTGTGTGAGAAAGGAGGCAGTGGAGTGGCCTGTGGACCACCTGCCAGTCTTCTTGGAGGCAGAACTGAGATGGCAGCCTGCCACCAGAAAGGAGCCAACTTTTGCCCTGGTGACTGGCATATTTGGTCTTGATCTCTGGACAAAAACGTATTGCTGTTGAAAAAACAAGCCTGTCTGAAATGCCAAAAAAAAAAAGTATGAATGGACAATTACAGCTACATCTTATAAAGCCTCTTATTTTGTTAACACTGTATTTCTTGTTTTGTATTTGAAATAACTCATTTTAAGACACTAAATAAATGATACAGATTCTGGTGCTTCACAAAGTAACTGGACATTCTTAGTAATTAAGCAGTTTTTCTACACACAGCAGAAGGAAATATTCTAATGAACTGATTATATATTTTTTCCATGGCATGAAGCACATAAAAATAAGCAATTTCAATAACCATTATTACTGCTCCAGTATATATTAACACATTTCAGATAAATCATTGCTTCTACTATCAACTCAGCTACTGCTCCTGCAAATAAAGCAATACCTTGTTACCTAGCAACCAAGCAAGTCCCTGCTACACTGCAGAAAAAAAAAGGAAATATATATATATATTTATATATCCCCTTCATTTCACGTTGAAAGAACATCCATAAAGAACAAAGAATAACCCGCTCAAATGCCTTCAAATTCAATATTTAAATAAAATGTTTGATCATCCACATTTCATAAATATTTTCAGAAGCTTGGTCTAGATCAAAAATGCATAACCTCTTGCTGACAATATAATGTTCTTGCTACGCATTTTTTGGAATATTTTAACGCATATATAAATACACAGACATTACACATGTAAGTCATGATGGGCTCTTAATGCTACATCCGATCTGTATTAGAACAGGAATAGCTACCACAGGGCTTGTTTAAAGTTCGTTTGCTTATGCTAAATCGGTTCCTTTACCGTTTAACATAGCAATACATAGTATCACCTCTTACTGATGCAATGTCTCTTTTTAGGGTGCTGTCACTTGCACAAATTGTTCCTTATTTTGCATTTTTAAAAAACAGAGATGTACTAAAACCCCCATCATTCCATTGCTTTGTATTTCATGTCTGTTTCTGACAGATTGCCAATACTGTGTGGGTCAAAAACGAACAAGGACAGCTCAGGAGTCCTACTCGTGTGGATGAGCTCCAGACTTGGGCAACACACAAATTTAGCAGCAGCTTCTGAACTCTCTGGTTACCACTGTGTGTCTAGTTCACACTTTACTCATGACAGCGTAGTATGAAGACATATCCTTCCCTGCAACAAGGACTGCAAAAACAGAGAGAACATAAAGTCATGAAAATTGCTGTCCTGAAGGTCCACAGTTTCATTAGTAGGTTCTAACATTCAATATCATCACATTGCCTCCAGAAACAACATGAAATACATCTGAAGACATCACAAACTTCACTTCAAATTTAGTGGCCAATCACATACCAGTAGTGCTAATCACAAATTAGAAGCTCACTAACCACCACACAAAAGTTTTGAATTATGCTCCAGGTAGCAACCTTTGTAGTAAAAGCATTCCTGAAACATGCTGTTAATGTTCTTTTGAAACTTTTTGAAGTCACCTATCTCTTAGCATGCAAGGATATTGGCTCAGTTAATCATATCACAAAGGTATACACCATCTAAATCATGCTGCCTTGAACATCTGCTGCTGCTGTAATCTTTGATAATTCATACTAAAAATATTCAGAAAATTGTATGCTTGTACCCAAAGGCACCTTAGTTTGTGGGGCTCTTGCCATTATTTCAAAGCTTTATATACTAGTGGGAAATTTTTTGAAGCTTGGTTTTGCCCTTTTTTAATATTCTTGCAGTCTTTAACAACTAGGGACCATAGTTCACCTCCCAGAGGAAGTGTGGAGTTCAGAAAAACACATAATGCAAACAGATGGGCAAGGATGAAGTATTAGCTACCGTGGTGTTTAGAATTTTCCTGTAATAAAGGTTTTAGAAGTTAGTGAAACAGTGCAACTTATACATCTTAGAAGGATAAAGAAAACATCAGAGACCATACCCTACAGGCTTTGCATGACGAAGTCTGTGCATATTGTCTCTCCCTCTGGAACAGAGTCTTTAGTGACAGATGGCACAACCACTACCTACAGATGGCTCAGATAGGGGCTCCATAGCTTTGATAAATACTGCAATCAACTCCTAGGATAGGTATGGTTCAGGCAGCAGAGCAAACACGGGGAATAAATCCCTCAAAAACTTCTTACCTGGAGAATAATCACACATAGCATTATCCTAAAGAGACAGATGAAAGTCCAGGGCTCTTACTGAGCTGACAGAAATTCAGGACTACTTAAGAGAAGGTCAGTAGTTTAGGATAAAAGTGTTTGAAATGAGCACCACTCAACTTCTTAGCTACTTCATCCTGAAAAACACTTCCACTTTCATCATGGACCAAGCGCTCCTGGTGAAAGTATTCTTGCTATCCAGTAGGATTTGTTATACTTTACAGGAGCAATCAATCCTATCACTGAACAAAGCCTTGGTTTGGTTGTTAGAAAACATCCTTGCCTCAGAAAGATGATTCACTATAGAAGCAGAAGCATTTGAATCTACTACTCTAACAAAACCAAAACTTGTGGACCGATACTGGGGCTACTTGTGGCAGACTAGGACGACCTTTTGTATTCTTCTATAGAATACTTGAAATAAGAGCAACTGGAATGACTTCATAAAGCACATGCCTCAGAGATCCTGCTCTCTCACTCTTTACTGCCGAAAAAAACAGATATGATTTTGCAGTCCTTTGTGGCAACACAAGGTGAGTGATGGGCCATATTTGCTATGACAGAATCATAGAACGGTTTGGGTTGGAAGGGACCTTCAAGGTCATCTAGTTCCAACACCTCTGCCACAGGGAGGGAACCTTCTGCTAAACCAGTTTACTCAGAGCCCCATCCTCTTGAACACTTCCAGTGATGAGTCCACAACCTCTCTGGACAACTTGTCCCAGTGCCTCACCACCTCTGAGGAAAGAATTTCTTCCTAATAGCTAATCTAAACTTACTCTCCTTCACCTTAAGGTCATTCCCTCATCCTATCAATATATGCCTTTGTGAAGAGTCGCTCTCCAGCCTTCTCACAAGCCTCCCTTTTTGTTAGCTGCCTTTAGCCACTCACATTTGTGCCATTTGGCACAAAAGATTTGTACCAAGCAGCATCTAGCAGAATGTTCTCATTGATCAAGCACTGCAATGCTATGGGCACATACACAATTCAGAATACACCAGTTCCAGAAATTTGCAGACATTCACGTAAACAATAAGGAATATTGCCTTTTCAAGTTGTTGTCAGGACACAGAATGAATGCACTCTGTAAAAACTAACACGCCTATTGCTCTACATGCATAATCCCTGTAAGGTATATGCCCAAGACAAACGTACATAGGTATCAAAATACCTCTCAGATACATTAGGGAGGGTGGACTAAAGTTTCATTCAGAGTCCTTGGACAACATGACAAGTTCCCCATCTCACATTTGGAGTATAATAGAAAACAGCATCTTTACCGAATCCTCACAAATGTAGCTCAGCGAGTCTTCTATCCCAAAAATCAAAACAACTCTGTGCCATTAAAAGGCAGTATTTCAATCTTTTAAAACAGTCCTACCAAAATCTGAATAAGAATATCCCTATTGGATTCTCATTTGTGGAAGAAGATACCAGAATACAAATAGAAATTGTAATCACTTAAACCCTGATTACGATCCAATTAGTACAGTGTCTAGAATCTCTCCTGCAGTTTCCTGCAGAACTTCCTCCTGAAGTTGCTATTCCCTTCTACCATTACTATCTTTTACAGAATACAACCAGAAAACATTAAAATTGCTGTTTACAACTACTCCTGTCCACAATTTAACAAGTTTGCTTTCCAATTTCAGAAAAATGTACTATAGTTAGGAAGAAGTCCACTTTGTCAGAGCATCAAGAAATAGAAAAAAAACCCCTGTATCAAAATTTTTGATTTATCATGAACCATCTCAACTTTTATGCCTTTTCAGATCATAGAAAACCATGACTGACATTCTTCTTTTTGAGAAACTGCCATCTAGGAAAGGGAGACAGAGACTATAATGCCAATGTAATTTCTGCCTGTATCACACAATCTTTTGTTGTATGTCAAAAGTATAAATAAAAACACTCCATGAGTCAGTCTACAAAAGGTACCAGGTTTTATAGCATAATAGTGCATGACAGGTCTCCTAATACTTCTGATATACCAGTAATTATGTAAACCACTTCAAATTTGATTATAGAGACTAACACACCATTAAAGTTTGAGACAAACTGTGTGAATTCAGCAACATGAAAACCTTTAAACCAAACTCAGTCATGCCAGCTTTCATACTGCTGGATTAGACCCTCTGCTCACCACAGCAATGTGTGACAAAGAGTGACTTGAAGTTACACCACGATTCCCTAATCCTCAATTTGAACCTGTAGGACACAGGGATGCCTCAAGGCTGAGCTAAGGTTCAACCACTTGCTCCCTTCCAGGGCCAGGGAGATGCAGAGCATTGTCTCATCTGTGGGGCCCTGTGCTGAGGTGGGAAATCAGAAACAGGAGGAACAATGGGAAGCCAGATGGTGAGATCCACCTTGGAGTCTATCAGTAGGGGATTGTCCACCCACTCCAACAGGGCAGTTTCACCTCTCCTTTGCCCACACAGAAGAACGAAGGCATACGGACAAAGGGTTAGGATTTGTTCCATTGGAAATGGCAGATGTGAATAATGAAGTACAACATGCATAATATAAAAGTATAAACTTCACACTAAAAGACCAGAGGGAAGGTAGCAGAGAAATGTAAGATAAGCCAAAAGTGCTAAATTCCACTTAGTTTACACATTCAAACTGAAGGAGCATCATACTCGTAAGGATTTCCTACATTCCTAATAAATTAAAGTAATACTTAAGGGATGTTACTAGTTTTTAACTAGCCCCCTCACCCTCTCAGTTATGTCATCACTGCATTAGGATCAACATAACGGTTTTAACCAGAACAGGCTGGGGTGGCTGAAATAAGATATTCTAAAAATAAGATTTATAAAAATGTGACACATCAGCCCCTAGCAAGAGCAGCAATACCAGATATAGCTTTTGTATAATGCATGAACACGGGATTACTTCCATGAATCAACAGTTTTGCATTAAAGCATATAATCATTATCACATATGGATAGCTAAAAGTGAAGATTGGTTTGAGAAATTTTACTACATGAGTATTTGTACCTCCAGTGATAGAAAGAGATTATGAAGGTCAAAGAACAATCCTTTTACTTAAGTTACATAACTCAAAATAGGGTGCATGTCAATGTAAAAACAACATGGAAAGATGACTGCTCTTTTTTATTTAGTCACTTGTTCTAACTCAGATTTCTTTCACAGTAATTCTGTTCTAAAATGCTTCTGCAAAAGAAATTTTCTCACACAAAGTCTATGTTTCTGCACCATAAGTCAAGAATGACACTTTTAAAAAGAAATTCTATGTGATGCTCTGCAGATAAAAAGGGATCCTTCTCTTGCTAAGATCCCAGCATAGATTATCAACACTGGACACCAAAGAGTGGGAAGCTAGGGAATCACTTCCCAGTCTGACCAAGCAACTGTCCTCAGCTGGGGTGGCCTGACTGCCACAGGGTATTACCAAGTCCTCGGGTACCACGCGCGTATGCTGCTGTACCCCACTGAGAGACAGCAAAAGCAAAAAGTAGCTTTTTTTAACTTGCGAAAATATTCACGAAACTTTGTTCAAAAAGAGTGAAGTTTCCCAATTTTCTGTTGACTAGAGTAGTCTTTGGTACACATAATAACAAAAAAAAATACAACTCAATGCAGTCAGCTATTTAAACAAGAAAAACTGTTATTTTGGAGGTATGACTTGCTCTCTAGCTTACCTTTTAAATAGCATTTATTTTTTAATGAACACTATCAACACTTTTATTACAGAAGTACAGTCTTGCAATACTACCCTTAACTATCAAGATCAAATGATTTCAAGAAAATTTTCAACATAGGGAGGTCACTTGCTTGTGTATGTAGTAGAACATGGCATATTTACTGAAATGCAGTTCAAAGGGAAGCTTAACACTCTACAGCCACGCTTTCCAGATCAGGACAGCTTAATATTAGCTTCCTATTTCCACAGCTGATACACAGAGTATCGACCATATTAATATTTCCTCTAAAGGCACCTTTTCCTTTGAAAACCACATACCAAGCTTTCCTCTTTAACGTTTCATTTTCCTTGAAGTTTTAGCCAATTAATTGGTCAGTGCAAATGAATCAAGAAGTAACATCACATTGATAGATGGCACCTCTAGCAAGAGTCCATGGGGTTTCTGTAAGTGCCGGAGCTCTCGTGACTGTGACAGCAATAGGGAGATGCTCACTACTTTTAGAAAGGTATGTTAGGAGCAGCCCAAATACTGCTTCATGGCCGCGAAAACTGAACGTACTCTGTTCCTTGTCCTTCTTCCTACTATCCAGGAAGATTACTCCTGAAAAAGTATGTGAAACACACTCTTTAGCCTGTGCAGTCAATGAAATCAATGGTGCTGTGACAATTTTCAGAGCTGAGAACCTTGTTCAAAATCTCTGAGCACAAACCCTCAAGGTACATAATGCTTTCTTCCCCTGCCCTGCAGATCTACTGCTTAGTCCAAGACAGCTCTGTAAAGGACAAAAATGGTAACAGCAAGCCTAGGAAAGGAAGCAGGAATGGGCACAGTCAAGCACCAGAGGGGACATTTCATCCAGGTCAAGCCCAAAGATTATCCTGCATTGGTTGGTGGATGCTTATGACAGGAACATGGTATGGACAGCACTGACCAATTAAAACTTGTTATTACTGTGCTGTGATACACACACAAAGAATTTAAAGGACAAGTATGGAGCTGTTTGGGGGCGTGCTGAGATGGTTTGGTGCAGACCATGGTTTGGAAGCATTGAAATCACAGCACAACTCCAAAATCAGAATCTTGTACTAAGGCAAAGGGTCTGTTAATCTCTCACACAAATCATAAACAACAAAAATGAGAATCAATAGAATCCAAGCAGAGAATGACATTTGTAATACTTCATGTTCTTTCTATACTTCCTTGCTTAAAGAAGTGCAACCTTGCAGTATTAAGAAAACATTAAAAACTTACTGTAATTTTGCACAAGTATGTAAAAATCACATGGATGGCCAATTAACTAAATAATAAGCAGTGAGGAAATCCCTAGGAAAAGGTTAGTTCAACAGGTTTTCAAATCTGTGAGCACCTTTAAACTTAACACTTTTATGTGAGCTTTTAAATGAAGATGATGTTTGTTTGATGAAGTCCTTTTATAATATGCTTCCTGTAGAGCCAGTCTTTGCTTCTGGAATACTCAGGATGGACATAACATGGATTAGACTTGAGAAATACTCACAAAAGTATGTGTATGAGTATTTTCATAACTATGAAAATCCTTGAATTCTTGTTTCTTGCTGGTGCTAAGAGCAGGAACATTACCACATTCAGATTTTAAAAGAAAAATAGTAACTTGCATTGTTTGCAATGGCTTCAGTAAAAATACAATGAGCCACAAAATACTTTCCTTAGGTTTTGATAAAGTATTTTTCTGTGTGACAATTCACTCCAATATCCACTTACCTCTGTGGTGGTTTATAAATATTAGTACAGAACATCGAAGTTCTATGTATTTGGATCATATAACAATAACAACAATGCAGGTGCTTCACAAACCAATTGGGTACTCATTAATAAGGTGCTTTCCAGGTGACTGCACTACTATCAAACTAACACTTCCAAAATTCTAGAATTACCTCTGAAAACATTACTGGAAAATAAAAGCATTAAGAAAGCATGACAAGCTCTTGACTAGGGTATCCTGAAGGAGGTAATTAGAATGTTTTCAGGTATCTTAATTTTTAAGTGATTTAACTATTTGCAAGCTGACATTTACCCAGCACATTATTTATGCAGTAAGTGACATCATCTAGGATTACATAAACAGTAGGAAGTTTACTAATTATTTTTACAAGTACTTTTTATGAATCTATTTAAAATTGAGAGCCTTAATATCAATTTCAGTGGGGCAAGATGAAGCCTAAAAACAGTGAGATGACCATGCAATATAGGAGTAAAGCTTCTAGAACTGAAGTTATTCCTATTATACATGCCTACGCACATACATATACACACACATTTTATTATTATGTAATAAGTCTTGATGAACACTGTAACTGACTTTCCATTTTCCTGTATTAGGAATAATTAAATACGACCGTTTTTGTGGCTTACCAATTTACCAGTGGCTTTTACTGTCATTCTCATTACTTACAGGTAAAGATATTGTGTGTAATAGTGTTCTTCATTAAACAGATACACAAAGAAAGAAAGGCATTATCTTCAGCATACCCTTGGCAAAAGAGGCATATATTCTCTCTGTTTTACTTCGAAGTATACAACCAGCAAAGGCAGCATACATGCAAACACCTAGAAGCAGTGAAGGTCTGACTCCATTCTGCAACCAGAAGACCAGTCAACTAAATGAAGAGTTCAGATGACCATCCACAGTCAGACAAGTTTGTCACCTTCATGTTTCACCAAACTTAAACACACTGCAAAACTAAATATTTATTCTCTACTGTAGAGAAGCACTTTCTGGAAAAAAGAACTTAAAAAATTAAACAACGGTCTAAAATCCGCTGTCAAAGAGGCAAACCTCCCTGCTGACTTCGTCTGCTAGCACTACAGACACTATTAAATTTACTCTTTTTACAGCCTCAGAGCTTAAAACATTCTAAACAATAGAAAAACCACTCTCAATGTCTGTCAACTGCAGGAAACAAGTACAGAATGAAGAACAAACCAATTACATGTAACAAACGTCATACAAATCACCTTGCATTCCCTGCATCAAAAAGCTGAGGAAACATAAGAAAAGAGACATATTTTTCCTTAACACATCCCAGTTTTTGGCTTCTAGAAAGAGCAAACTCCAAAGACAAAGCCTTGGGAGAAAGAACTTCCATCTCAAGCTCCCTAAGACCTTTTTACCCTACCAGACACTTATTTCAGGCATTGCTGATAAGCATATACCATGTGTGCTACACTTAGAGAGAACAGGATGATTACAAATACTTAGTTACGGAACAGACAGAATTTCCAGTTGGTTTTCCCAAAGGACAAGTGCTCTTCTTTTGGGTTCTTCAGCAAGAGATCACGCAAGTCTTAGAAAAAAGCCAAGATATGAATATCTACAAGGGAAAAAGAAGTACAATCTTAACCACCTGCAGAGTGCATATACTCCAAGACTGCTTTCTAACGTTGAGCAAGTGCCCTCAAGTGATAGAACAGCCAGAGATTTTAGAAGGTGTTCAGACACACTGTCCTTGCTCATTACCTCTTCTCTTGGTGAAGCTGTGTTTCAAGCATTTGAATTTAACCCAAACTCAGTTCTCAGGGAACCAATATGTTGGGATTTGAGACCTAATGAAAAAGAGACAAATGCTGGGTATCACTGTTAATGCTCGTAACCCTGCAGCCTGCGTGTTTTTGTTATTCCTCTAAAGGTACACAAAGATATTAACCAAACCCACAGGATGGGCCAAGCAGGGATCAAATATCATCTGCCTTTAGGAAAGGCATTGCAAATCTCTCTAAGATGCTCCTCAATCAATTGGATTAGAAATAATCCACTAGTAGGAGGCGAAAGGCAATAGTAAGGAATGGAGGTAGACCAGAGATGGTTCTGGATTTTCTCCCTCACACTTGAGCATTTCCATGACAATAAGAACCTCTTTGACTCCGTGATCCAAGGACAGAGACAGTCTCCAGAAGATGTGCCAGTACTTTTCAAACCAGAATCACTATTTTTTTAACCACAAAGAAAGGCTATCTCTCTGGTGATTTTCCTTTGGCTAAGGTTTCTTCATCACTAGTATCACTCCCTTATGCTAGACATAATGATTGCTATCTGCAGCTGAAATGAAGTTGGCCACAACTGCTATCTGAAATGCTGCAAGATACTTCAGAGAAATTCACTGAAGGGTGACAATTGTCAACAAGATCCTTTCTTAAACACTATAGTCAAACTTGGGGTAGTGAATCCAGATCAAATTTGAGGGGTTTTTAAAATGAGGAATCTCCAGAGAGAGGAAGAAATATTTCCTAGTTGACTGAAGAACTTCTAGAAAAATTCAGCTGTTCCAGAGTATATAAATAGAAGAGCAGGAAAAGAACCCCAACCCAACACCAGGTATCTCCTTTCCCAGACTACTGAGCAGTGCGTAAGTCCATGTCAAGAACAACATGACCACTGACACTGTCCCAAAAACACCCCACTGTCCATACACCTAATCTGTAAACCAAGGCAATCTCCGAGAGCAATTCAAACATGGGAGCAGACTGATATATAGAGTGCTAAACAGTTAAGAATAAGGTATGTGAAGACCTGCATCTTTGAACTGCAATGCCCAAAATACTCAGTTTAACACACTCAAACACTCTAACATACTTATGACATCTTGAAGCTTTTCTCCTCCTCAAAGGCAAAAGAATACAGAAAGACTACGGATAGAGACAGCAAGCAAACTACAACAATGAAACACTTTCCTTAGCTTAATTACCTTGTCAAAGCCAAGTTTATCTGAAGCATAACCCTTTGATACTTGGAACCATGACTACTGTCTTGTAGACAAGCTGGCACAGTTGGCATGCGGACTGAAAGATCAAACACAAGCGGCCCTCTGTTATTGCCTACACAAAGGGAAAAAATGCATTGGCTTGTAGAGCACCAGGATGGCATAATTTTCTGAAGGTGCTATTCTCCAGGATTTGCCTCTGATTTCTTAAAAATAAGCTTGCAGCTCATGTAACTGTGAAAACAACATTGAAAATGTGAAATAGGATAAGCCAACATGTTCCCAAATGAAAAAACAATACCAAATCACATCTCTCAGAGTAAAAACTGGTCAGTTCATCACGTCTGTTGATTTGGAAGACTAATGTAAATTTTCAACATTTAATATGAAAAGCATTGTGATAATAGGATCATCAGGAAAAAATCTAGTCATGATTGGTATTTGGCAAATGTATAAGCTTGGACCCAGAATGATGCCATTCACTTTCATCTCTGCTTTAACTTGCAGTCTGCATGCAGAGCAGGTCTCAGGATCAAGAGCCAAGAGAGCTTAAGTCCAAGGCTTGACAGTTTCTAAGTCTGCCCAAAGCAAGGTGAGAGTTTACTATTTGTGAAGAGTATTATTCATTATGCCCATTACTAACACACAACAAATAAATACAAAGTTCCTTACTAAAAGGCCAGTTAAAGCAAAAGCTGCACACTCCCAACTAATGGAAATAGATAAAAAAAAAGCATCAGGCCCTCAGCTTTCTGAACTAATTTCGGGGTACTGCATTTAAATGTCTTCTAAGTAGAATAAATACGTATAGAACATTTTAATTTGCCTTCTTACTGGATAAATTTATCTTTTCCTGACTATCACATCTCCTTTCTCTTGAAAAAAAATAAATTATGGAAGAGCTCACCAACAGTACAGAAAGCAGAGCTTACTTTGAATACATCAGCAATTTCTTCCAATTCTCATCTGACAACCATTTGCACAAATTCTTGAAATGGAACTTGTCAAGTGTGTAAGGTTAAGAGGCTAAGGCAGTGACAGCACAACTGCAGCTTGTATGAGTTATACATACATATCAAGAACAGATCTCTTAGTAAGTATCAACAGACCAAAATTCATCTGCTAAAATCACTTACTCTCAATTCTTTTCAGAGTATCACTGAAATTTTTAAGATGCCATCAGAATAGAGATTGAATTCATTATCATAATTACACACCGCGGATCAAGGTTTTGTACTCGGCAGACAAGTATCAACTTTACATGGGTGCTTACAACTTGTAATCATATTTATTCAGAAAAAAAAAGTCACACGACCACCTTCCACTGAGGTTTTTTTCTAGGAGGTAAGTATATCTTAGATTTTGGCATACGCAAGAGGACACAAATTGGTTCTTAAGGGCATTCAAATGAGAAGTTACTACCCATCATGTCACAGTCTAAACACTATTTTGTGTCTCACTAACAGAACAAGCTAAACCGTTCTTTAAAGAATCATTAAGACACGTTCTATCGGTAATCCCATCATAGATGTAGCATTCCTCATTAATACGGCTGCTGGTACGGAGCACACCTTGATTTTTCGCGTGTGGGCATAATTGCCACTGCTCACAGAGCTAAAGGAATTCTGAGAGGCACATGGCAACATGCATCAGTCCACATGCTAAAAATGCTCAGGAAAACTGTAACTGCACGTATGCAGCAAACTGAGTTCCAGATTAAATTCTTAGGTATCGTGATGCCTTCTCACCGTAAGGGACAATAAATAATGCTCGTTACGATGTTTTTTTCAAACACAAGCCTTTTCTGAGATACGAAACCACAAACCATCATGACGATCTTTACACACTTCTGCTTTCCTTTTTTTTTTCTTTAACAACGGTAGCACTTCCCCTAACTAGCGTTCTTGAAATAACCGAGGGGACAACCAGCGATGCCGCGAAGCCGAGACCTCGCTGGGTAAGTTTCGGACCAGGGCACAGCACGGCCAAGTTACCAGACCCAAGCAAGCCGAGGTTTGCAGCGCGCATACGGACACAGCCCCCCCGACAGTCGCAGCTGCGGGTTCTGCGCGCCGCGCTGCCGCTCTCCCGTGCGGCACACGAGGTGGGTGCTCACCTCCCCTCCACCCCTGGGATTAATCCCTGCTCGGAACGGCTAGGAGGGAGTACACCGGGGAGGGCGGGGCAGCCCCGGGCGCCCTGCACCCCCGGCTACTCACCAGCCGGCAACACCGGCTCCGTCCGGCGGCTCAAACTCCGGCCGCCCCGCC